>JASWJB010000021.1:0-267220 GCA_032433595.1 Conoideocrella luteorostrata
AAAAAAAAGAAAAAGGATTCGCCAGCCGACAGTCTAATCGATGGCCTGCTGGACTTCGCTTGCTGATAAATGAGTCTAGAAGTAAAAAGAGAAAGGGAGGGGGAAGGGGAGCAGCAAGGAGATAGCAACAAAGGAGATGTTGGGCGGACAATTGCTTACTATGCAGTAGTAAGCCTCCCCGAAAGGGGCCAATCACGATGGACGACGGAAGCAGTCTGCCGAATTGCGCCTCTTAGGACCACGCCAGCTGACAGGGGAGTGCGGCAGCGCAGTGGAGCACGTTTGGTGGGGCGCACTTGTTTGGCTTCCGCGGGTTAAACTGTCTCGAGAGTAACTAACAGTAAGTACGGCGTACTATACGGAGTAGTGTCCCATCTCACCCCCCATCTCACCCCAGACCATCATCCCACCATCAAGGCTGCCCATGGCACAGAAGAGGGCTCTCACCACGTGTGGACCATGTCGCAAACTGCACTAATATTTTTAGTAAACACATATTGGGACAAGAAGAAGAAATAAGAAACCAGCGCCAAGGACGTCTTCATAAAGCGGGCATGGCCGGGCTGTCTTATAAGTCAACGGCGCTAGAATTCTACGATGAGCTTCGAGCCGACCAAGACATCTCCATCTCAGAAAGGTCGTCTATTGCCTGTCGTGACACTTCCCCCCTAATTTAGACTGCCCTTTGTAACTTCAGCCTGGTTTGGCCCGCAGGAGAGCGGCTTTGCATCAGCACGCACCAACATACACCCGTCGCAAAGACGCTCATTCGTCCGTCGCAAGCCAACATCACATAGTCGTCACCTCAACCCGTCTCAACCAACACATTATTTGTCATGCGGTCGCACACGCTTCAGGCGCAGCCAGCTACGCCTCAGGCCACTACACCCGCCCACGTTATCAAACACGTTGGCTCGCTTTGTCACAAGAGGCCCGAAATTGGCCTGTTGGGCCTCGTCAACGCTGTTTGGGCTATTATTATCTGGCAGCACACCGGACTGGAAGATGTCCGCTTCGTCACAGCCACCACGACTTCCGCCTCGGGGAGAAACAACGACGCAAGCACGACCTACCATGTCTGCGCCGTAAATATCGACGGCGGCACTGGCATCGCCGAGCTTGTCCGGCTCGCACAGAACGGCACCAAGGATCTCACGCCAGATCAGCTCCCCCTGCTACCTCGGTCCTCCCGCCATGACGGCGTCAACGCGGCGCTGCTCCAGTCCATGACGAGGCTGAGCACGGACAGGACCCACCTGTCAACCAACACCCCGCACACCAGCACTAAGCCCAATGCCGCTAGGGCGCTGATTGAGCTCGTTGCTGTCCCCTCGACCGCTGGGGATTTAGAGGTCGCCTTGCACTCTTCGGATTCGGTGGCGGGTGAACAACACGTAGCCAATGATCTTTTGGCTTCTTTCTCGCATGTAATCAGCCTGGTGACAGAGGCTGCCGGCGACAACGATAGGCTGGATGCGCTAGACCTAGTTAGCCAACATGACAAGACCAAGCTCTGGGCCTGGAATAGCGCCCAGCTCTCAGAGACGGTCGAGGAATGCGTGCACACCCTCTTCGTCCGTCGGGCCCGCGAGCAGCCTGATATGCCCGCCGTGGACGCCTGGGACGGACGATTCACCTACAGCGAGCTGGACGCCATCTCGAGCCGGATTGCAGAGTGGCTTATGCGCGAGGAGCGGGTCCAACCCGAGTCCATTGTGCCACTATGCTTCGAAAAGAGCTGCTGGGCGATAGCGGCGCTCATGGGCGTCATCAAAGCTGGTGGCGCCATTGTTTTCATTGACCCGGCGAATCCAGTCAGTAGAAGAAGAGATATCCTGGATCAAATTGATGGGCGGTTCCTCCTGGCGTCGCCGAGCCAGGCCGAGGCGTGGGAGAAGGAGACGGCTGTCAGGACGATTGTAGTTGACGCGCAATTCGTTGCGCAGCTTCCCGGTGCGAGGCAAGTGCCCGAACCCGGCGTTGCTCCTGCGAACCTCCTCTATCTCATCTTCACTTCTGGCAGTACTGGCAGGCCAAAGGGATGTCTAATCCCTCACGAGGCCTTTGTATCTGGCGCGCTCCAGCATGCTGCCAAGTCGAACCTGGGTCGTGGTACCCGGGTCATGCAGCTGGCCTCGTACAGCTTCGATGTTAGCATGTTGGAGATCCTGACATCGCTCATCTCTGGCGCCTGTGTCTGCACACCCGACATGGCTAGCCTGGCCCAGGGTCTACATCCCATTATGCAACAGTTCTCCATCACCTGGGCTTTCCTGACCCCGTCCATGGTCAAGCTGCTGCGGCCGGATCTTGTGCCTACCCTGAAGACCCTTGTTCTGGGCGGCGAGCCGCTCCACAAGATTGACATCGAAACCTGGGCACCACACCTGCAACTGATCAATGGATATGGCCCCTCTGAGTGCTCGGTTGCTGCCGCCGGCGACCCGCACCTGACGCCGAGCAGTGACCCGTCGAATGTCGGTCGCGCTCTCGGCGGACTATGCTGGATCGTTGATGCTGAGAATCATGATAGTCTCGTACCCCTTGGCGCCGTGGGTGAATTGCTGATTTCCGGTCCCATTCTGGCCAGGGGTTATTTGAACGACGCCGAAAAGACCGCCGCGGCATTCATTGAGAATCCCGCATGGACTGAGGGATGGTCTCTCACGCCCCAAGTCAGAACCGAACCGATGCGTTTCTACAAGACCGGTGACTTGGCAAGATTCAATTCGGACGGCACCATTCAGATTTTGGGCCGCAAGGATACCCAAATTAAGCTTCGTGGATTGCGAATCGAATTGGGAGAAGTTGAACACAACATTGCCAAGCACCCACACGTAAAACACGTCACCGCCTTCCTGCCCAAGACTGGCCTGTGCAAAGAGAAGATTGTCACTGTCATTTGTCTTGGCGAATTTGCGAGCGAATCCAAGCCCGGCCAGTCGGATGCACCCATCAACGTGCTGTTGGAAAGCGAGCGACCAGCGGTGCGGGAGCAGGCCGACGCCGTTCGCAGCCATCTGCGCGACTGTGTGCCCGAGTACATGATCCCAGCCGTATGGATCGTGATCGAGCAATGGCCGTTGCTGGTCTCAGGAAAGCTTGACCGTAAAAGGATTGTGAAATGGGTGTTGGACATGGACCAGGGGCTTTATAATAGCCTGATGGGTTTCCTCGTCGATAATATCGAAGAGATTGACTCGACTGAGGACGGAGAGCAGGAGGCTGAGATCAATGACGGGCTTTCAGAGATCGAGAGAGTTCTCCGCGACATATTCGCTCGCGCACTCAACTCTCCGGCCCAGAATATGCCCCTCGACAAGTCCTTCATTGGGCTTGGCGGCGATAGTCTTGCTGCCATGCGCGTCGTCTCCGAGGCTACAAATGCCGGCTTGACAATGACGGTCAAAGATATGCTTCAGAGCAAGGGCATTGTTGATCTAGCTATTCGTGTAGCACAAAACTCCGACTTGAATTCTAGCACGAAGGCCTCCCATGCTTCGTTCCAGCTCTCTCGGGCTCAGAAATTGCTTCTCAGCAACATGGCTGGGACGGATAATGTGGAAGCAAGGCAAAGCAGCGATGGCCTTCTCCTCGCTTTGGACAGCACCGTCTCGCCTACTAAACTCCAGGCTGCTATTACCAACCTAGTTAACCGCCACTCTATTTTGACGGCGCGCCTCGTCTGGAAGGATGGTGCCTACAGCCAGAGCATTGCGACCCAGACTGAGAATTCGTACCGCTTCGAGGAGCACGCCATTGACAAGCCTGAAGAAATTGCTGCCATCATAGCAACTGCTCAGCGTGCCGTAATGATCTCTGGACCAGTCTTTTCAGCCGATCTCATTAAATCAGGCACCGAGCAGCAGCTTCTTCTGACGGCCCATCGCGCCGTAGTCGACTCTGAGTCCTGGGCAATCATCATCCGAGAACTGGACATGATGCTTGGCCGCAACGCCGGGCTCCCCGTCAATGACAAATCCGTAAGGTCTGTGTCCTTCCAGAACTGGGTCGAAATTGAGAGACAGGCAAGCGAGCTAGAAGCGCCTGGAAAGGAAACTCGAGCCAAATCATCTATATTCGAGCCTTCAAAATCCGACCTGGACTACTGGGGTGTAAAGGGACGTACTCAAACCGTAGGTGATATTATCGAGCAGGCTACAGAGATCGACGAGGGAACAGTCGCTTTGCTTTCAAGTAGCAAGGTGCATGAGGCATTGCGTACCAACGCCGTGGATTTCCTGGTCGCAAGTTTGCTTCTTTCGTTCAGCCAGATTTTCGCCGACCGAGAGAGCGTGCCCACCTTGTCTGTGTGGGAAGATGAGCGTGCAAGTGCATCTCAAGAATTTGCTATCGACCTCGCGACGACTGTTGGTCAATTCGAGACGGCGTCTCTTGTGGTCATTAACACAGGCGAAAGGGACAACAACGACGGATGGGTGAATTTTTTGAAGAGGTCCAAGGACGCCCGCCGCATGGGAGCGAGTTCTATTCCCTCAGACAAACAAGCCTCTGCAAGCACCTCGGAAATTTCATTGCGCTACAAAAGTCTGTCAAACGTCTTCGACCGCCCCAATGCTCTTCTCAAGCGCGAGACTCGTTCCTACTTCGTTCCGTGGATGTTGGGCGCGAGGATCAATATCCCCCAGACAAGCGTCATCAATATCACGGCTGACGCCGTCAACGGGAGGATCCAGCTCACCTTCTCATATGATAGGCATATTAAAGATTCGGCACGCGTTGCATCCTGGATCGCGGCCGTGCAGCCAACGATCATCTCGCTTGTCTCCAGGATGCTTGTTGCCTCTGTTGAATACACTTTATCTGATTTCCCGCTACTCAACCCGCTGAGCTACGAAGGTCTCGACGAGCTCGTGAAAGAACGGCTGTCCCGAATTGGGCTCGGCTCTGGCCCCGACTCTCTGGCTCCGTTAATCGAGGACATATACCCGTGCTCACCCCTCCAGCAGGATCTCCTGCTTAGCCAGAACCGTACGACCGGCTTGTACGAGTACTACCACATCGCTGAGCTGAAGCCACGCGATTTCAGTGCCTCGGTGGACGTCGACAGGCTCGTCCGAGCGTGGTCGCAGGTTGTACAGCGACACGCGTCTCTGCGCACTGTTTTTGTTGAGAATGCCGATGGCCAAACACTGTTTGACCAAATCGTGCTTGCTCACATCGATCCGAACGTTTCTATTCTAGACTTTGACAGCTCGACGGAAGACGTCCAGACATTATTAGCTAACCAGTCCTCTATCACATTCCAGGGCCCTCAGCCTCCTCACCGAATGACTATTTGCCGCTTCTCGAGAGCTAACCATGTCGTGATTAAGCTTGAAATCAACCACGCCATTGTGGATGGTGCCTCTGCAGGAGTCTTGCTTCGTGATATACTGCAAGCGTATGATGGGCAAGCCAACGCCTGGGGGCCGGCATTGCCTTTCCGCAAATACATTGCCCACATCCGTCGGACTCCTGTGGACTCGTCGCTCGAATTTTGGGCATCATACCTAAAAGGCCAAACGGCGACAATAATCCCCAAACTCGCTACTCTGGAGACCGCTGGACATGAACAAGTGGCCGAGAGACGGCTGAGCGTGGTGGATGTGCCTCTAGCAAGCGAGGGCGTCTCCGACGAAAAACTTTCTGCCTTTTGTCGAGGTGCCTCCGTCACACCTGCCAATGTTTTCCAGGCTGCATGGGCCCTTGTTCTCCGGCATTACGCCGAATCTCCCGAGGATGTTTGCTTTGGCTTCCTCTCGGCAGGTCGCGACGCTCCTTTGCCTGGTATCCAGGATGGCGTTGGTGCGTTCTTGACCATGCTTGTGAGCCGTCTTCGCTTTGTTGTAGATAGAAGCAAGCAGAAGAGCAGCACGGCTATTTACACTCTCTTGGACGCCGTACAAGCCACAGCCGGGGACTACGTCAAAGCACTGCCACACCAGCACGTGGGTCTGTCCAATATCCAGCATGCTTTGATGACAAGCGGCAGCCCTCTCTTCAACACCATTATCGCCTTCAACCGTGATGTAGAGAGCCCGGCTGGCTCATCGCTCCTGTTCAAGAGCATAGGGGACTACGAGCCCGATGAGTACGCTGTTGTCGTGGACGTAACCTTTGCGGAGTCACACGGCGTGCGCGCGACCCTGCGCCATTGGACCGATTACCTGACCACCGAGCAGGTGCGCAGCATCGCCAGCGCGTATGGCAGAGCGGTCGAGGTCATTATTTCACACCCGGACACCCCAATCGGCGAAGTGAGCATTGTGGGTGCACACCATATGGAGAGATTCCGGTCTTTCAACGCGCATCCTCTGCCAAGGGCTGATCGGTTGGTGTTTACACGGTTTGAGGAGCATGCCCACGCACAGCCGCATGCGCAGGCTGTATGCGCGTGGGATGGTGAGTGGACGTACGCACAACTCGACGATATGTCCACTCGGCTCGCTCACTTTCTCCGTACACTCGGGGTAGGACCTGAGGTCATTGTGCCTCACTGCTTCCCCAAGTCCGGCTGGGCCGTCGTGACGTGCCTGGCTATCGTCAAAGCTGGCGGTGCCTTTGTGGGCCTTGACCCAACACACCCAAAGAAACGGCTGGTAGGACTGGTGCAAGATGTAGGTGCCAAGGTGGTGTGTCTGGCGCCTGAGAATCTGCATCTCTTCGAGGAAAGCGACGGCCTGAGAATCGTGGTAGTAGCGCCCGAGGTTGTGGCGAACCTGTCGCCGAAACAGGGCCGGCCGTGTACTTCAGTTCGGCCGGACAATGCTGCCTGCGTTGTCTTCACATCCGGGACAACGGGTCGCCCCAAGGCTGTCGTGGTGGAGCACGCCTCCATGTCAAGCCTGTCAGACTTGATGGGATCGGCGGTGCACATTGGCCCTGAGGCGCGTGTATTCCAATTTGCCAGCTACACCTTTGATACATCGAATCAGGACACTTTCACTACTCTTCAGCGCGGCGGGTGCCTGTGCGTGCCCTCGGAGGAGGATCGTGTCAACGATCCCGCCGGCGCCATCGTCCGACTGCGAGCTAACCACGCCCACTTGACAAGCACTGTCATCAGCTTGCTGCGCCCGGAGACGGTGCCACAGCTGAAATGGCTCTTCAGCGCCGGCGAGTCTCTCACTCGTGAGAACGTCCAAGTGTGGGCGCCGGCCGTCGAGCTTTACAACAGCTATGGTCCGGCCGAGGCCTGCGTCGCCGTGACCTGCACGCCGACCCGGCTTGACCCCTTGGCTAGCCCCGTTAACATCGGCAAGTCGTTTGGTGGCTGGACATGGATTGTCGACGCCACCGATCACCAGAAGTTAGTGCCTCTTGGCGCTGTGGGGGAGTTGCTGCTGGAGGGACCGCTCCTTGCTCGTCACTACCTTAACGATGCCCCCAGGACGGCTGCAGCTTTTGTCGAGAACCCTAGGTGGGCTAAGGAGATGACACCTGGCCGTGACAGACGCTTCTACCGAACTGGTGATCTATGCCGCTACAACAGCGACGGCAGCCTGACAATTATTGGCCGTCGAGACTCCCAGGTCAAGATCCACGGACAGCGTGTCGAGCTCGACCACATCAAGTATGCGGTGCAGACGCAGCTAGCTGAGGTTAGCGCGCAGAGTCTCGTATCAGTCGATGCCTTGACGCTACCCAGGGTCCTAGCAAAGGATAAGACGCTTGTCGCCTTTGTTCAATTCCTCGAGCGCGACTTTGACAACTCTGCCGATAACAGCCTGGCTATGCCCGTCAGTGATGCCCTGTCTATCGAATTTTCCGACTTGCAGCGCGCCCTGAAAACAATTCTTCCCAATTACATGGTCCCCGCCATGTTTGTTCCCATCAAGGAGACACCAAGGACCAACAGCGGCAAGCTAGCCCGAAATGTTCTGCGCGAAATAGTTTCCAATCTTTCCGATCAAGATATGGCCCGCTGCATGCTTCAGGGCGACATCAGCTACAGAAAAGCACCTGAGACGGAACAGGAGAAGATGCTACAGGCCGTATGGGCCAAAGTGCTATCCGTGCCTCTGGAAAAGGTAGGATCAAATGATGACTTCTTCCAAATTGGTGGTGATTCTGTCGTGGCCATGCGTCTCGCGGCGGCTGCCCGTACTGACGGTATGTCTTTAACCGTGGCCGACATCTTCGCCAACCCCGTCTTGTCGAAGATGGCTATAGTGGCTCGAACTGCCAAAGACGAAGCTCTGGAGGAGGAGGAGCACCAAGCATTTGATCTCGTGCAGGTATCATCATCGGAGCCTTCTCAGGACTTGGACGCGATTCGCACCGAGGCAGCAGTACAATGCGGTGTCAGACCTGACGTTGTTACCGACTTGTACCCCTGTACACCCCTGCAAGAGGGTCTTATTGCCCTTTCAATGAGACAGACGGGCGCGTACAAGGACCAGCGCATCTTCCGCCTCACTGACGAAAATTATGATGTCGGCCCATTCCGTCGTGCCTTGGACGCTGTTGTTCGTGCCGAGCCCATTCTGCGCACGCGCTTCGTGAGCACAGGCGCTGGAGTGATACACCAGGCCGTGCTAAACGTGGCCATTGCATGGGTGGAACGTAACGACTTGAAAGCCTATCTGCAGGAAGACTTGGACACTCCGGTGACATATGGCAGCGCATTGATTCGGCTCGCTCTGATCAATGAGGAAGATGGATCACGCTACATCGTTTGGTCTGGTCACCATGCTCTTTGCGACGGCTTCAGCATGGACATCACCTTCGAGCAGATCTCATACGCCATGGCCCACAACGGCACCGTGTCGCCCAAACCAGTGCCATTCAAGAACTTTATCCGCCATCTCAGTGAAGAAGCTTGTGATGAGTCGGCGCGGAACTTCTGGGAGGGTCAGTTCCCTGCTACTGGGTCGGTGCCGCCCAAGTTCCCGCCTGTACCTGCGGGTCACCAGGTGGTGCCGCATCGTGCGTGCCGGTCGAAGCTCAATGTCACCCGCGCCCCTGGCAGCAAGATCTCCGTCACAAATTACCTTCGCGGCGCATGGGGCCTCATTGTGGCCCGACACCTTGACAGCCCGGACGTGCTGTTCGGTGTTACTCTCTCCGGTAGGAACGCACCGGTCCGCGACATTTCCACTATGAACGGTCCTACCATGACCACCGTCCCGTTCCGCATGTCTGTCCCCTATGATGGCGAGACAACAGTAGCCCAATACTTGGAGTCTGTGCATGCCCAAGCCTTGGAAATGACACCATTCGAACACACTGGTCTACAGAACATTCGACGCCTCAATGACCAAGCTCGCGCCGCGATCGATAACATGGCACATAGATTTGCTGTGGAGCCGATAGCTGGAGGTGAGACTCTCGAGGGCATGGAATCCGTTTCTGTTGCCCTGCCTGGCGGGTTTTACACGGATCCATTGGTCATCAGAAACTACGCCCATGACGATGGCACTATCGAAGTTGAAGCCAAGTACGACTACACCCTTATCTCAGACCAGAAGATGCAGAGACTTCTTCGCCAATACGTTCATGTTGTGCGACAGCTGCTCATCAAGCCGGATATGCGCCTTGCGGATGTCGAACTTCTTGGTCCCGAGGACGTGAATGACATCATGGAGTGGAACGGTAAAGTCATTCCTGAGACGGTACAAGAGTGTGTGCATCATCTAGTCGCCAAGCGGACGCAAAAAAGCCCGCATGCCGAGGCTGTTTGTGCCTGGGATGGCGCATACACCTTCGCTGAACTGGATTCAGTCACTGAGAGACTCGCGGCTCACCTTCAGAGCCTTGGTATTGGTCCAGAAGTAGTGGTCGCGCTTTGCTTCGACAAGTCCAAGTGGAACGTGGTCTCAATGTTGTCCATCCTGAAAGCAGGCGGCTGCTACACTGCCTTGGACCCTGCATACCCGGCGGCTCGTATGCAGGACATCCTCCAAGCTGTCAAGACACCCCTGGTCCTCTGCTCTCCCGTGCATGCCGAAAAGCTCAATGGCATGTCTTCTTGTGTACTGCCCATCAGTGATTACTTTCTGGAGTCTCTGCAAGCTCCGGTCTACCGAGTCACATCCACTGTGCAGCCATCTAACATGGCCTTCATTGTCTTCACATCGGGCAGCACTGGTAAGCCCAAGGGTGCCGTCGTTGAACACCGCAGCATTTGCTCCATGCAGCATTATGAGGGACCCTACGTGGGCATGGGTCCGGATACGCGGACCCTGCAATTCGCCTCGCATGTCTTCGATGTATCGAACTCGGAGGTCTTCACAACCTTGGTGCACGGAGGTTGTGTCTGCGTGCCTTCCGAAGAGGAGCGAATGAACGATATCACTGGTGCCCTCAACAGGTACAGAGCGAACTGGTCCTTCCAGGTCCCCACCATGGCGGATACACTTGACCCGGACTTTTTGCCCGGCTTGAAGTATTTGGCTTTGGGTGGTGAGGCTATCAGCCAGGGCCTGTGTGACAAATGGGCGGGCAGAGTAACACTGCTCAACGTAAGTCATGCTGTATTTACACTCTTACTTTTCTTTGTTTCTTTATCTATTTTCTTTCTACTCTGTTTTCGACAAGGAGAGGCTAATTTCATCGTGATTCTGAAATACAGTCCTACGGTCCATCAGAGTGCAGCATCTGGACAAGCGTCTCGCATCTGCTGCCGGGAACCAAATCCCCCAACAACATTGGCCGCGGTCTAGGTTGCCGAACATGGGTCACCGACCAAAATGACCACAACCGCCTGGTGGCTATTGGTTGCGTTGGCGAGCTGTGTGTCGAAGGCCCCATTGTCACCCGTGGATACGTGGCCAGCCCTAAGCATACAGCAGCCGCGTACATCGATAACCCGGCCTTTGCCGGGACTCTAGGCATCCGGGAGATGCGCATGTACAAGACGGGTGATCTGGTCAAGTACGATTCGGATGGCTCACTGCTCTATGTTGGCCGCAAAGATAATCAAGTCAAAATCCGTGGTCAGCGTATGGAACTCGGTGAAGTTGAACTAAACATCATTGCCAACAATATAGAGGCTGATTCGGTCGTCGTCGAGAAAATTTTTCAAGGTGGCGACAAGGAGCGTGTTGCACTGGCTGCCTTCTTCATGCTGACCTCGGAGCGATCTGGCAAGGACTCAGGTTATACTTCCGAAGATGAGGACAACAAGCGCAAGCAGCAACGCTCACTACTACAGGATGACATGGAGCCCGTGCGAGATCAGCTTGTTGCGCTCCGCCGCACCCTGACAGAAACCATCCCTCCTTACATGGTGCCATCTTTCTTCATTCCACTGCGCCGCATGCCTGTGACACAGACGGGTAAGAAGGACCGCAAATCGCTACGAGCCCTCGGTGCATCCCTGAACCAAGATCAACTGCGGGTATATGCTATGGATGATGCTGGAGACAACGTGGCCGCCGAGGATGGTGGCCGGCCATGCGCCACCGACGCGGAGAAGCGGCTTCGCACCATGTGGGCTGACGTTCTCGGCATCGCCCGGGAGGAATCAATCTCAGCCCACGACAGCTTCTTCCTCAGAGGCGGTGATTCCATCCAAGCAATGCGTCTTGCGGCGGCAGCTCGCCGTGTGGGTAAGACCTTGACGGTGGCGGACATGTTCCGCATGCCACGTCTGTTCCAGATGGCTGAACTCTGGGAGCGTGATGATGGCGATCACCAAGACGCAGTTGTAGTGCCATTCTCGCTACTTAAGCCAGACACCATCGGCAATGCGATCCAAGAGGCTGCATGCCAGTGCAATGTTAAGGAAGACGACATCGAGGACATCTACCTCGCTTCACCGCTACAGGAAGGTCTCATGGCCGTGTCTACTCGAAAACCAGGCGCCTATGTCACCGCAAGGATCTTTGATCTGCCAGCACACATCGATATGGAGCGCTTCAAGTCGGCTTGGCAGGAGGCAGCTGACAAATTTCCCATCCTGAGAACGCGCATCATCCTGGGTCGCACGTCTGAGTCTCTCCAGGTTGTGCTCAAGGAGAAGATGACCTGGGATGTCATCAACGGCGAAGAGTCAGCCGAGACATTCTTGGCCCGGCGAGGCATCGCAAACATCGTATACGGCGGTAGGCTTTGTGCTTTCGCCATCGATGCCAAGTCTCGTAAGTTTGCTTTCGCTCTCCACCACGCCCTCTACGATGGTTGGAGCGCTTCCGTACTGCTTGGAGCCGTAGAGAAAATCTACAAAGGAGACAAATGCCCGGTCGGACCTGCTTTCAATGTATTTATCCAACATCTCTCTCAAACCGACAAAAACATCTCGGATGACTTCTGGCGTGACCAATTAAGCGGAACCCCTGCTCACTTCCCAAAGCTACCAAACAAGGCATATGAGCCAAAGAACACATCCATAGCCTCTCATACCATCCAGCTGCCAGCATCAGATAATCTACCAACTGGTATTCTCAAATCGACGTTGCTCAGAGCCGCCTGGGCCCTAGTTAGCGCCCGCCATGCTGAGTCCAACGACATCACCTTCGGTGCCGCACAGTCAGGTCGTGATTGTGCTGTTCGTGGCATCGACGAAGTCATCGGACCCATTGTCGCGACGGTGCCAATTCGCATCCGCATCGACAAGAAGGAGAGCATCATCAGCTTCCTAGGACGAATCCAAGAGCAATCTGTTGCTATGATTGCGCACCAGCACGCCGGCGTCCAAACCCTTCGCCAGTTGGGCAAGGACGTTCATGGAGCGCTAGAATTCACAACTTTGTTCGAGTTCGGTGACGATTCTCAACCAAAACATGATTTCATAACTGAGGTGCAGAGGCCCGAGTTGCTAGATGGCTTCTGGTCGTATCCCATTGTCATGGAGTGTCATCTTGCCGGAGACGGTTTGACAATCAACATCGTGGCCAGACATGATCCTAATGTTGTTCCTACGCACCAAATGAACTGGATCTGCAAGCAATTTAGCCACGTTGTCGATCAACTCTGCAGCTTGACGACATCTACCAAGGGCAGCACCGCCGTGGATGAGGTAGCAAGGACGGTTCAAGACCTCGACATCTTCGGCCCCTATGATATGGCTACAGTCGATGCGTGGAACGCAAGATGGCCTCATGGCGAAATTGATGGCAAAACGGTTCACGAAGCAATTGCCGAGCATAGCCAACTGCGCCCGAAGCAATTGGCCCTTTCGGGCTGGGATGGTGACATGACCTACGCTCAACTGGAGTCATACGCTACTAAACTGGCAAAGATGCTTGTTAACATCGGCGTTGGGCCGGAAGTCTTGGTACCTTTATGCTTCGATAAGTCTAAATGGGCCATTGTGGCTTCAGTGGCCGTCATCAAGGCTGGAGGTGTTCTTGTTCATCTAGGACCCACGCATCCAGCGAACCGCAGGAAGGAGATCCTACAAACTATAGAGGCGAGCTTCGTGTTGGTATCGCCTCAGCACATCTCGCTTTTCGAGAATGCTGCAGTTTCGATTATTTCAATTGACGAGGAGAGCATGGATCAGTTGGCCGACGTGGATGTACAGCTTCCCCAGGTCAACCCCTCAAACGCTGTCTACGTCTGCTTTACCTCTGGCAGTACTGGCCGTCCCAAGGGTATTGTTGTTGAGCATAGAAACCTACGCATGAGTGCTCAAGCACACGGTGCACAGTTCAATGTCACCACTGGTACCAGAGTCTTCCAATTCTCGGCCTATACCTTCGATATAGGCCTGGGTGACATATTTATAACCTTGCAGCGTGGAGCCACACTCTGCACGCCCTCCGAGTTCGAGCGTCTCAATGAACTGGCCGACGCTATCAACAAATACAAGACGAACTTCATGTCCGTGACGCCGTCCGTAGCAAAGCTTCTTACACCGGGGAATGTTCCAACGCTGCGCACACTTGTTCTTGGTGGCGAGGCACCAACGCAGGACAACGTCAAGACATGGTCTGACAATCTGGATCTAGTCCTCATTTGGGGACCAGCCGAAACAACTATCTATGCGTCTGCCACGCCGCCTACTACGCCGGCAACAAGCGCACAGAGCCTTGGCAATCCCATGGGCTCTCTAATGTGGTTATGTGACCCGACTGACCACAACAAGCTGGTCCCTCTAGGATGCGTTGGTGAGATTGTCGTCGAAGGCCCCCTAGTCTCCCGTGGTTATCTCAAGGACGAGTGCAAGACGGCGTCTGCTTATATTCAAGACCCAATTTGGGCTGGAGAACGGGACAAAGATACCAAACCTCGGCGCATGTATAAGACCGGTGATCTGGCACGCTACGGTGCTGACGGTTACATGTTATTCGCCGGCCGAAAGGACAACCAGGTGAAGCTCCATGGTCAACGAATGGAGCTCGAGGAAATCGAACATGCCATGCTGGCCCATGAGACCGTACGCCAAGCTGTGGCCCGCATTCCCCGCGATGGCCCACTCAAAGATAAGCTGGTAGCCATGCTGAGCATTCATGGCTTCTCGTCGCAAAGTACACCAGTAGCAAACCAAATAAGTCTGCTAGAAAAACCCAACAACGGCGCCGACGTGGCCCAAGAGCTCGCCGCGGTGTGCCGGGTGCTCCAGGATAATTTGCCAAGTTACATGGTGCCGACAATTTGGATCTGTGTTGAGAACCTCCCACTGAGCGCTAATTCCAAGATCGACCGAAAGTCCGTTGATGGATGGCTTCAAGAAGTAGACCAAGCAACATATGAGCACATGCTTCGAAACGGGGGAGGAGGCGGAGAAGGCCGACAGATTATTCGCCCATCCACGCCCGTGGAGCAAACTCTGTGCGATGTGATCAGCCGAATTCTAGGACTGGAATCCGACAACATTAACCTTGGCCGCTCATTCCTCAACCTAGGTGGTGACTCTGTCTCAGCTATGCAGCTGCGCAGCAAAGCACGTAAAGAAGGCGTCGCGGTCACCATGCAGAACATCATCAAGAGTAAGAGTCTAGTTGAGCTCGCCTCCAAGGCAGTGTTTACCGAACCCCCAGCTAAGGAGGTTTCAAGTCCGCATTTTGGACTGTCTCCTATCCAGAAGATGTACTTTGATCTGGTTGGGTCGGCTCCCAACGCCAACGTGGCGCACTTTGACCAAAGCATCCTTCTCCAAATCAACCGCAAGGTCACGCCCAAGGAATTGCAAATGTCTCTCGGACAAATTGTTCAACGCCACTCAATGCTTCGCGCTAGATACTCCAAGCGCGAGGATGGCGAGTGGTACCAGTTCGTCGCCGAGGATAATCTTGACTCATTCCATTTTAACAGCCATGATGTGGAAGATGGGTTTGAAGTGTCGAGAATACTGGAATTCCTCGCTGGTGTCTTTGATATTCGAAAGGGACCTGTCTTCTGCGCCCATCTATTCAATCTCCGCTCGGAACAGAAGCAGCTCCTTTTCGTTCGTGCCCACCATCTAGTGGTCGACGTTGTCTCATGGCACATCCTCTTGGGCGATCTGGAAGTGCTGATTGCCACTGGTGGTTTCACGGGCCCTGCTCCGCTGTCCTTCCAAAGCTGGTTGCGTATGCAAAAGGATATGGCTGAGTCTCTTGAACCAGCTGATCTACTGCCATTCCCTAGCAAGACCCTACCCATAGCAGACTATGAGTACTGGGGAATGGGCGACGGTAAGCCCAATGTATACGGAGATGCAACCACAGCCGAATTTTTCCTCGATAAAGCTACGACAGCGAAGTTGCTGGGTTCTAGCAACGCGGTACTGAACAACGCGCCTGTAGATACTATTTTGGCTGCTCTCATTCAGTCGTATGTCGCTGTCTTCCCTAACCGTGCATCTCCCGCCATCTTCTCAGAGGGGCACGGTCGGGAGTCTTGGAGTGATGATGTTGACCCGTCTGGCACGGTGGGATGGTTCACTACGATGAGTCCTCTCCATGTGCCAGACGTCCAATCTGACATTCTCACGACAGTGCAGACTGTCAAAGACCTGAGACGCCGGCTCCGAGCCAACGGCATGTCGTACTTTAGCTCCCGGTACTTAACTAGGAAGGGACAGGCAATCTTCAAGTCGCATTTTGAAATGGAGATCATGTTTAACTACCTTGGTAGATCTTCCGAAGTTGGAAGAGAAAATGCCATGCTCTCCCCAGCTGAGCTACCCAACGGAGCTACATTTGACAAATTAGTGCAAGACGAAAACCTGCCTCGGTGGTCTCTTTTCGATATTGTCGCCCTTATCGTGGGTGGCAGAGCTCGTATCACCTTCTCCTACAACGAAAACATGCGGCATCAGGATAGGATTCAGCAATGGATAGCCACATCACAGACAACGCTTAGCCATGCTATCGAATCTCTTCACAACTCTGAAAACTTCCCCAGAACCAACCTTCTCTCCGCCATTGAGAGACAAGCTCTTACATGGGCTATCAAGCCAGATGAGGTCGAAGGAATTTACCCTTGCGCAGGAGTGCAGGGCCACATGTTAGCTACGCGCGAGAAGCATCCAGACCGCCACCTATACGAGATGGAATTTGGCTACCGGGCGACTGGTCCCAATGGAGCCTCAGTGGAGGTGGAAATGGTAAATCGTGCATGGCAACAGGTTGTGCGCCGCCATGCAGCCCTCCGGACGGTCTTAATCCGCAACACAAGCAAACTTGGCTGCTACGAACAAGTCGTGCTTCGAGACTTCCGAACCGAAGTGCCTGTGATTGAGTGCGCCAGTGAGCAAGAAATGAAGGCCTGCATGAACGCTTACAGGAATGTTGATTATAGTCTCTCGAGCACGAAGCCCCACCATCAACTCACTTTGTTTGTTACTGGTAAACAGAGCGAGAAAGTGTTGGCCTGCAAGATCGAAATAGACCACGTTCTGACCGATGGTGTCTCTATGGCTCTACTCCTCCACGACTTTGAACTTGCGTATGACGGCAAGCTTTCAACAGGGTCAGCTCCGTCGTTTGGCAGTTATGCATTATGGTTGGATGGCATGAGTCAAGAAAAGACTATGGCCAACGATGTGGCATACTGGACAGAATTTGATCAGAGCACAGAGGCCTCCCACATTCCAAGCATCGAGCCATCTAGTCCCTTCTTAGAGCCGCAAGCTCGCCATTACAAAGTCAAAGCCATCAATCTTGACCAAAATACCACTAGTCGACTGCCAGCCTTCTGCGCCAAGCACGGCGTTACCATGGCTACTGTCTTCCAGACCGCATGGGGGTTGGTGCTAAAAGAGCTCACAGACTCTAGCAAGACGCTATTCGCGTTCATAACCGCCAATAGGGATGCGCCAGTGGCGGGTGTTGGAGAAATGGTCGGCCCCCTCATTAACATACTTCTTTGCCGAATTGATCTCAGCAAGCCGGACGAGGCTATTGGGGAGGTGCTGAACCGAGCAAGGGACGACTTCTTAGAGTCACTCGAACACCAATACGGACTTTCCAAGATGGAGCACATGTGGCAGGACCCGTCATGGAACTCTCTTATGAGCCTGCAGTATATGGACTCAAGAGTTGCCGAGAAGGCGACAACACGTGGCGGCGTATCATTCGACATGTTCTCCGCCCGAGACCCTGTCGCATGGGATGTTTCCATTGGACTGCAAATCAGCAGCCGTGGAGAAGGCATCACCGTGGTAGACTCCGAGCTTGGATATTGGAGTGACGTTCTCACGGATGCGGGTGCAGGGTATGTGAAGGAACTCTTTGAAGCTGCTGTTGAGCAGTTGTTGAATGGGTAGGTAGTAATGGCACGAGACGGAGCGACCAAGTAATAATTGGCTGTAAAACAGACACTTTCCTTTGTAGTTGCATTTTGACTGTTCATTGTTCTTGGCTGCAGAGAGGATTTTATAAATATATATTATCGGGTTTATACTTGTAAATATGAATATGAATACGATACTACCTCCTATATGGTTGTTATCCCAGTTTGTTGAAGAAACATTTCATCGATGTGACACAATACTTATTATATATTATTAATCTTAATATCTTTAATCTACGTTTAGCTCTTCCTTTGGGTACGGCTAGGAGATGTGGCTAATAGTTGGGCGGCTCTAGTTGTGTTTTAGGTGCTGCAAGTATATTTCATCTTACGTGTGCATTTTCTGAAGGATTAGTGACGTTTGCATCCGCCTATTTTGGAGGTTGAGAGACAAATTTCAGCCAGCCACCTACAACATGCAACGTTGACAGCCTAGATAGACGCAACGATGGTGTGCCCAGCGGATATCCGTATAACCGTCCAACACACCAAAGCAGCAGTTGCTTAATGCTTGCCCCCCCTTTGGCGACTTGGTCCCAGACGTTGGCATGAACCAATCTCCTGGCCATCAAGACTCTACACCGCAGTTTATCAAAAACAAGCGATATCAAAACGATGGGTGCCCGAAGATTATACCGTCAGATGGATCTGTGCCTTGCCCGTCGAGTTGGCCGCCGCGAAAACGATTCTTAATGTTCGGCATCCAGCCATTCAATTTTTTGACCTATTCGCGACTTATAATCTTAGTCGCATAGGCAACCACAATGTCGTTGTTGTAGGGTTGCCGGCAGGCAAAACGGAACCTGGTAGCGTCGCGGCATCTGCTGCCATGATGAGATCGACATTCCAGAATATATGCTTTGGCTTGATGGTTGGACTTGGAGGAGGTGTGCCGACCCTTGACAATGATAAACGACTTGGTGACGTGGTTATCAGTCATATGATTTCGGCAAAGCAAGCGCAACAGGCTTCATGCTAACAGGGTTTCTCGTAAACCTGCGCAAATCACATTTGTCAAAAGAATGGCTCGGCGAGACATTTAACAGCCTTTGAGGATATGCATTATTCCCATCGAGATCAAGCGGGCCCTGATAAGTTGTACGAATCGACCTACAACCATGTAGTTGGGGACACATGCGATCAATGCGATCTAGGCAAGCTATGCGACCGGTTGATTTAAGCAGATAATAATTTCGTAACGCACTATGAGACTATTGCTTCATGAAATCAAGTCATTAAAAATAGAATCATTAGAGATGAGCTAAGCGAAGGACTCAAGAGAGTCCCTTGTTTTGAGATGGAGGCGGCAGGCTTGATGGACATCTTCCCCTGCCTCGTTATTCGAGGACTTTGCGACAGCTTTAGTGTATCACTCGAGCGCCAGGGTTAAAAAAAAAACGGCTAAACAAGAGCGCAAATGATTGAAGGTGAACTCGGCGAAAGGATAGGAAGAGGTCAAGTTTTACTCAGCGAAAATGGACAAAGCGACATAGCCGGACCCGCATTGAGCGAGCACTGGTGTGTTGCAGCGTCTTAAAAATTGATGGAATGCTTCGGTTGCTCTGAAATCACCGCCTCTATTTTCTTGGGTCTTCTTTTCGGCCGTGTTGGTAATGTTTAGCTTGCGCGATTACAAAATGATACTACTAAAGCGAGTCAGCGCCAAAGGTGAGCCTTGGGCGGGCTACCTTACTGGCATGGGACAATTTGGGAACGGGCCCCCGTTTCAAGAGACTTAGGACGCGTCTTGCAGGACGAGATAATGGGTGGGCACGGGGCTCATTTCGAGAGTGATCCCTCAACGGAGGGCATAAATTCGTAATGCGGCGCAATACCGGATCATGGCCAGCTTATTTCACCGGCTGGCGAAATGGGCCGAACTAAGCATCGAGTCCGCCAGTAAGCACCCTGTGGGGATGCTAAGTACCCTGGATAGAGTAGTCGAAAACGGCGAATAGCGCTACATGTACCGAATACTCCGTAGAAAGGCCTAATTTAGGTGCCGTCATCCTTCCGGCCGCCACATGGTCAACCACGAGCTGATATTACTCCGAATGGCATGCCGGGCCGCGCGAGACACCGATGATTCGCCCATGTCGTCGGCTACCCGTGGGCCCTTGATTATAGACGGGTCATAAGATGCGACGTCAGGTTTGCCTCAGCAAGAATGGTGCGCGGCCGCACATCCAGAAACTGATTTGTGTGTGTGTGTGTGTGAGCTTGGCATTTCGGTGAGTTGCGCGCAGTCGGGCAGTCCAGCAATTGCGGCCGTCGGCAGCACTGGATGGTAGGATAAAGCCAATTTGTCCCTCCGATTGCATCAGTTGGGCTAAAGTTTGTTTCCTTTGCGTCTTGAGGGCAATTGTAACTAATCTTCCAAGTTAATATTGCACGACACAGAAATCCGGCTATTGCTATCTGCAACGATGAAGACCTCAGCTCAAAAAGAGCCCATCAATTTCGTCTGGGGCAAACCGGCGCCATCGCTTCTGCCAGTCGCTGAACTAGCCTATTGTGTGCAGGATGTTCTTGCTGATCCGGTGTCAGCAACAGATGCCCTTGAGTACGGCGACCCGGCCGGTCCAGCAACACTGCGTCAACAGGTTGCGGATTCACTGGCCGAATTCTATGGTACTCCAAACTCTGCCAAAGAAATATGCATCACGGGGGGAGCTAGGTTAGTAGTTCATCATGGCTTTTTTTTCCTCTATGGAGCTCTGAAAGGCTGCATGGCATAGTCATCATATGTTTGTACTATGTAGAGATTGCCATAACCCCTCCCCCTCTCTCTGCTCGACTTCCAAAGCCACACATAACCTAACGTGTGTGAAATATAGCCAGGGCCTCAGTACAATCCTTCAGGTGCTGACCGATCCGCTGCAAACGGTGCAAGTGTGGCTTGTTGCCCCCTGCTTTCATCTGGCATCTAGGGTTTTTGAAGATGCCGGCTTTACTGGTAAGCTGCGGGCAGTGCCAGAGACGGATGATGGGATCGATCTCGAGGGCCTCGAACGCTCGATGCTGCAACAGGAGTCTGCCAATGCTCTCAAGTCGCCTCGCCAATCTACCTCAAAGCCCGAGGATCTACAGCGCAAAACGTATGCGCATATCATCTACATAGTACCCAGCTTCTCCAATCCCTCAGGCAGGACGCTTCCGCTGTCTCATCGCCATCAACTTGTATCATTGGCCCGTCGCTTTGACGCCCTCATTATTTCTGATGACATTTACGACTATTTGGCCTACCCCCCCACAGAGAATGCTGCGATTGGTGACGATCCAGACACCGTGTCACTTCTGCCGCGTCTCGTCGATATCGACCGTGAACTGCCTGCCATACCTACCGACCCACACGGTTTCGGTCATGCCTTGAGCAATGGCAGCTTCAGTAAGTTGATCGGTCCCGGTGTCCGGACAGGCTGGATCTCAGCGTCACCATCTGTGACTCAAGCTCTGATCAATGCAGGCGCTAGTGTTGCTGGTGGATGTCCGAGCCAGCTGGGTTCTGCCATTGTATCCCGCTTCATAGCCTCTGGGTATCTTACCTCGCATGTCAAGCACACCATCGTCCCAGCCTACTCACGACGCAGGCGCCTCATGGTTGCCGCGGTACAGGAGTTCCTGCACCCACTGGGAGCGCAGGTTGTCAAGGACTACTCAGAAGGGCATCGTTCAGGGGGGTTTTACCTCTGGCTAAGGCTTCCGAACAAACTCGATGGCGGTCTGGTCGCGCAAAAGTGCGCAGAGCTGGAGTCTTTGGCAGTTTGGCCAGGAGAGGCATTTGAGATCAAAGGTGACCCAACCGTAAAACTCTCATCATATTTGAGGTTATGCTTCTCTTGGGCAGAAGAGGACAAGATTGGGGAGGGCATACTACGTTTATCCAGGGTTGTTGACCTGATGTTGAATGGTGAACATGGAGCTGCTTTAGAGGCTGAAGCCTCTTGGCGGAATGCTCTTTGGAAGGCCAATACGAACGCATCAAATTGACCATCCCGTCTTCTACATAAATGACAGTTAGCCTCGAAAGTTTTTGTTGATAGAATCCTACAAAGCTGCATCGCAAGTTCAAAATATTAGACCCCACACCAGGATTTGACAAAATGCCCTACGCGGCTATGATCAGTGAAGCCACACTACAGCCGTCTTATACCAAGTGCAGTTATTCAGAATTCTCAAAAGCACGATATACTCAAGTTGGTATCTGACTTCTTTATGCGATTACTCCTAGTTAAATGAGGCATTATGTGCTTGATAGCGCGACGGACGAACAACGCGCTCTAGTTCGACTGGTTATATAGCTCGGCTGGAAGTTCGCACCAAGTTAAGGCCTAGACCGTGTTTGTAGCATCAAGAGCCAGTTTCTACGATGAATCGTGTTTGTCCTCAAAGTACCAATACTATTTCGTTAGACTAGAACTATTTAGCTACAAAGCATTAAGCACCACGTCTTGATAAATCAACGGTCTAGATACACACTTGCTACGAAAAATGGAGCTCTCTTACGCGTAACTGTGGCTAAGAAGCTTTCTCATCATCAGGATCACATTTTCAACTAAAGCTCAGGGAGATAAAATAAAAGAACGACCGAAGTTATCCATCACTAAATAGTTCAATCTGGCTCTTTCGTTTCGGAGCCCCATCCTACTTTTTTTTTTTTTTGCTCTAGGCTCATCCTTAGGGTTCATTTCAAAGTTCAATTTAGTACGAGAAACAGAAACATCAATGAGCACTCTCTTGAGAACCCTGGGAGTACGGGACGAACGGCTGAAAGTCTAATTTGCTGCCGTGTCGCTGTTTTCCCAGTCATCCTCTCGCTCCAAGTCACCCTCTTTCTCCCTATAGTAGCTAGGCCTTCCGTTCTCCCAAACGAGCTCATAAGCTATGTCATCCTCAAATTCTACCTTGGGTCTGCTAATGAGAGTACCGTCTGTTCGATACGCGACGCTGCAGTGCCATGGTGTTGTATAAGAGGTAGATGTTGGTAACAGGCTGATTGATATCTTGTGCTCTCCTGTAGATTGATGGATGCTCAGCCGAAGGTGCGTGGGGAAGTTGTGTTTGACTGCCCTTGCAAATGCCTGTGATACTGTTCAGTAAGATTTTCACCACGTTGGGATATTGTAGGGACGACTCACATCTCCGCGAATAATCATCTGTTTGGCGATATACTTGATGTCCCTTTTATACTGCATTCCAGAACGGTTTTCTCCCCGGTGGAAAATGTATCGAAGATCATTTCTGAGGAAACGACAGTAGCCGTTGTAGGTCATTCTGGTGTCTTCTTTCTCGGCAATTTCCTTGCTTGCATCGAAGTCTGGGTTGGCAAATTCGTTGAGGAATGCACGTCGAAAGTTGGACGCATTGGAAATGTACGTAACCTCATCAATTGTCTCTGGTAGGTTGGGAATAGTTACGAGATCCTTCAGGCGAGTGAACTTGATGTGACGACAAGGCAATTCTTCGGCCATGATCCGCAAAGCTTCGCCATATGCCCAGGTATCTCGGTCTGGTATAGTAAGCAAGTCTATTTTTGAAGAAAAATGTGTCAGAAATGTTCCAATAAGAATAATGAGGCACCTATGGGGGTCGGTTAAGGCTACCATTATAAACAAGTCCATCCGAAATGATGAGCAGTTCAGCACCTGGCTTATAAAACTGCCCAATTGCCTCACAAATGCCATTCAGACGCTTGAGTGCAACTTCTTCAGCTTTGTCTGGCAGTATGCCGAGCACTTTTTCGACCTTGTTTGCTGATTTCCACGGAAATGCCGGCAGACACATCTTGACTGTCTGCCTCTTCTCGACAAAGAGACGGATAACGGCCAGAAATGAAGTGACGCCTTGATCCCACCTATCATGTGCACCAGGTAGTTTGGTGAGAAGAATTGTCTTGATTACAGCGAGAATTCTCTCTGTGATTACCGAATCGTCGTCATCTTGGCCGTCGACATGGGTAACTTGGTTGTCATTTTGAGCAAGACCCAGAAGCGGCTTTTCCAAGGACTTGATCTCTGAGGTTATCACAGAGACAGAAACGTCACTTGTTCCAAGCTTTGGGAGAGGATAAGAATCCCTCGAAATAGTTTCCGTTCGGCTGGGTGGCATGCTGGGAAATGAACTGATCGATAGTTTTAGATGACTGGTATTGGGTAGCAAGAGATTGGAGTCGACAATTATTTCATGAGATGCTGGCTTTATAGTGCCTATCAAGCATAGCAGACTCTTGTCTCAACGAGGCTGTGCAGAGGAAACAAGACAACCTATCATAAAACAAGCTTCGAGGCGGGAAGCCTCGTATGAACCAAGCAAGCTCATCTTTCCGACTGTTCTCGGCTGAAAAAAGAAAATCCAGCGAGGCGGCAGTAAAGCGGGCAAATAGTCATCAATCATTTTGGGAATAGACACGGTTATTTGATACCGACCCCGGCCTATTCTTACGCAATACATTCTTAGGTAACACGTGTGACTAATTGAGGCGGAGTATTTCTGGCGCTTATCGATGTTGTGCCTTGTTGGTACGGGAAGGATCATGTACGGACTAAATGAATTTGGGACAACACAGGAAAGGTCAGTTTTTCATTGGACGGGATGCTTTCTACGATTTCAACCACGAAAACGGAGAATGGAACATTCTTTTTTCTTCGCCACGATAGCATCTACATACGCTGTGTAACGATCCATCTCTATCTGGGTAGTGAGGTAGCAGTAGCAGATTGAAGTTCAAATTACAGATATACAATCCGTTCATCAGGAGCGGTTATGTTATAAGAATCCTCGCACTTGGCCCGGTTTTTCTTGTCTATTTTATCCCTCCTTCCTAATATCATTGGTAACCATAATTGTGGATTATGCCAGGCCTTCTTGTGACTCGCTCACACCAGTGTCGCCTTCATACTTGTATCAAGACTCGTGATACTCCCACACCCCTGGATTTGTCTCTATTTAAGCCTTGCTGCTACTGGCAAATCTCTTGTGCACATGCAGAGCCATCTTCCAAAGCTCCTTGGACAGCATCTTGTCCCGGGTTAGCTCCTCAATTCGCTGCGTCGCAATCCTTGCTTGGGTTATATTAAAGTCCAGCCGCTTATGCAACAGTAAGTCTTTCATACACGTCAATGTAAAAGCTTGACCGGAAAGAAGCGCATCGCAAACTTGGAAAACCTTCAAGGCAAGGGTTATTGTGAGAGACAAGAGAGCTGCATCAGGCTGCTTGCTCTGATTTGAGGCTTCAGAAAGCATGTCTTGGTCGCATATTTCCAGCATGAATTTGCAACTGGCATCAATGTCGTCGAGGATTCTTTTGGATTGACCACTTGACGATCTATTCTTCTTGTCGGACATGTTACAGTTATTTTCATCTATTGATATCAAGTGGTCCTGGAGCTTCGTGCATTGCTTCAGTAAGTTGGCAAAGGTGGCTTCCCGAGCAGGCTCAATGCGGAACGAAGACGTAGAATTCAGTGCCGGCTGGGATGCCGTAGAAGTAATGCCATTTGATGGATCAAGATGTGACGGTGCCGAAGTGTCCGATAAGGCGTCGTTCTCTGGGGAGAGGAGGGGGAAGTCTAGACTGTGAAGCGAGGGCAACGACGTGTGCTGTGCATCGAGAAGAGCGTTGTCGCTAGAAATAGATTCACTCAAATACTGATTGAAGTCTGGCGGACTGTAATTGCGTTTACTTGGAGGATCCTCAGACTCATTTATTAGATCTTGGTGAGACATCCAGCTCAAGTGAGCATCGGCAATACCCGAGTGAGCGCCAGTGGCACTCTCAGGTGGCATCATGGTGAGGCTATTTTGGTAACCCGTGTCCATGGAGGAGCGGCCATTCATGCGAGGCCTGCCGCTCTTGTGACGGGGAAGGAAGTAGCATCGGAGCCCCTTGGAAAGACAGTTGAGGCAAGATCCCCCTTCGCTTGGCATGTGGCAGCGGATCTTGCGTTTGTGACACGCATCGCAGGCATTGCGGACGTGGGACTGCGAATTCGACATTGTAAAATTCTTGTTCAGGTTTGCCGTCAGAGAATACAGATGTTTAGCCTCGCTTTTGGAAAGTCAAAGATTTCAGTGAGCAAGCCAGTCTCAGTGTGAAAAAAAAAAGTAGGCATTTCGAAGCACAACGTCTTCAAGAACCCGACTTGTTGGCAGCACCATGTTGGGGCTTACGTGTATTGCGTGACCAACTTCTCCGGATGAGAGGCGGATCCAGATATGTGTCAGGATTTAGTGAGTCCCTCCCACCTCTCGTTGACACCTATCAAACGCCCTGTCTTGGGTTGACTATCGATAAGTGAAGCCGAGCCAGTCGGTACAGCTGCCAAAGACTCCCTGTTGTTGGCCAGCACTTGGAAATGATTGCCGAAATTACCCTCCAATGAGTTTTTCCGCTCTCTTTGATGACCTGCAAGGCCGCACTCTAGTGTCAGACCACTCGCGCACGACTCGCGCACCCCTGCCAACACAAAGTGATCTTCGCCAGAGCCTAAGAGTCGTTACCAAAAATGTTGTCCTCATCATCATCAGAGAGACAGTAGCTATACCTCCACTAACACTAACTCCTTACGGATTGCTCCGTACGGCGTACTCCGTACAGTGGTTTGAATTGGGGCAGAGTTGTTCGTTCAGCGCCACTGCTGAGGTGGGCTTAGACGCTCGATAACGGGTCCACAAGTAATTTACATAATACGCAAGTAAGATGTGTCCCACCGTCCTCCCTGAGAGAACAAAGTAAAGTGTAAAGCTAGCTATCTATGACCCGAACAGCCCAGCAGTAAAAAGTGAAGCCATTTTAAGTATTGAGTTGGCTGTGAGAGTTCTTTCAGAAGCTTAAGAGAGTTTGTCTTTTCTTCCTCCTGCTGGGCAGCTTGCTGGAGAATATTAACTAATAATACTAAGTTTGGTATAATAATGAATTTAAAATGTATATTATATAGCGATATATAATGATCTGGTACCCAGCACCTCGAGCCGAGGGCAGGACATTTGATGCTGGAGTACGGTACTCCGTGCTCCAACGACATGCTGCCAAATCATTCTTTTGCGCGTGAATATTCACACTCGAGCTGCGATTAGAGCAAAAACTACACCATTCTCCGTGTGCGCGATCCATGCCCCTCCCTCCTCTCCTTGCAAGTGGCCACTTCAAGACGCGCCTGCCTCATACCGCCCCATTCTTGTGCAGGGATTTTATGCCGTCAGCTTTTAAGGGAGGCGCGCAGCAGCTGGCTTGCGCGCCCAGTCAGAGGCGCTTGCTAGAGCACGCTAGGGCCGTTCCGTCCCACAGAAAAAAGGGCGGTTGGCTCGTTCGGCTAGATTTGACCTTCCTCATGTGCGCTCTCTTCCGTACGGAAGTTTCTCTTCCTTGGAAGTTTCTCTTCCTTGGAAGTTTCTCTTCCTTGGAAGTTGAGGGATTATCGCGGCAAGTACGGAGCAAGCGCAAGACCCGCCTGCGACCGAGAAAAGCAGGACGATTAACTTGCCGGCGTTCGGTGTTTCCCCAAAACACTCTGGTCGCAAGCGCAAGACCCGCCTGCGATCGAAAAAAACATGACGATTAACTTGCCGACGCTCGGCGTTTCCCCAAAACACTCTGGTCAGATTGATTTCGACGTAGATCTTTAGTAGAGCCCAGCGACGGCGTAATTCCGATGCTGGATATTCGGCAGGGTCATGACAATAGACCGTCACGTCATCTTCGGCGGAATGAAATATGCCTCTGTGTGGAAATGGGCCGCTACGGACCGAGAAACGGGTGCAACAACGGACGTCGTGACTCTCTGGTATCTGTCAGAACTTTTCGAGGCCACTCTTATTTAATCTTGGTAGCCAGCAAAATGGTTCGAAGTCCGTACCAATGCAGTATCGAATATCATTAGCTTCTCCAAAAAAAGAACAAAAACTTCCTTCATCATGGCAATCAATGGTTCCAAGCCCGAGCATGTCGGCGAAAGGGGTATGCAGGCGTACCGCGCCCCATCCCTCGCCCAGCCGCACCGGGCTAGGCAAGCCCTCCGCGACGCGTACGAGGGTAAAATTGGTCCCCTATTGGGATTCTACATGGCCCTCCCCAACGTGATGAACGCCAAAGTAGCGGCTCAATTGGAGGCTGACTTTGTCTGGGTGGATTGGGAGCACTCGCCGTTAGACGTGGAAACCATGACAGAGGTACCTTAATTTTCCCGGCACTCCAGACGATGTCATTGATGCAAACGCTGAAACAAACATTGGTGTTAGGTGGTTCAAACCATCCAGTATGTAAGCGAGGGTGCTACTATGGCATTTGTTAGGTGCGTGATCCCCTCTTGATTCTGCCCTGCATAAAACGCCACTCCCCAGACTTTCCCATGCAGAGTTGGGCTTTGGACGATCAATGGCGGCACCCTAACATTATGCTCTATCCAGGGTTCCCAACCACGATCATGCCAACATAGGCTTTGCACTAGATGCAGGAGCTTCAGCTGTTATCGTGCCCCAGGTTGACACGGTGGCGCAAGCACAGCATGTCGTTTCATCATCCAAGTTTGGCAAGGTCGTCAACGGAACGCGATCCGCGCCACCCGCCCGCTGGGTTCCAGGCCTGTCCACCGCTGCGACCCTGGACCCCTCGTCCACCATTTGGGAGAACCTCAACAAGCAGGCCGCGCTCATCATCCAGATTGAGTCTGAAGTTGGTGTCAAGAATCTGGACGATATTCTGACAGAGGTGGGCAGCCAGATCGATGTGGTATGGATCGGCCTCATCGACCTGCGGGTCAGCATGGGTTATGATGGCATTTGGGGCGACGAGCCCGACTTTCTCCGCACCATTCGCCTGTGCGAGCAAACTCTGAGCAAGCACGGGAAGCCAACTGCGGGGCCTTGTTTTGATGGCAACTGGGCTAGAGCCGCCAATAAGACCTTTACTGTTGTCTCGGGTGACTGGCTGGCCTTGGCAAATGAGCGGGAGACCATTCGAAACGCGAGGACAAACTTACCGGCAACGGATAAGCGACAGAACTGGAGCAGCACAAGTGGGGTGGCAAAGTAGATTTGGTCCAGGCTGAGTGAAGTACTCCGTACGTAAATTATTTCCAACAGGATTAGAGAGATAGCACCAGATATTAATGCGTCTATCGAGCTGGACAAGTAGTGGTGACTGGCCCCCAAGTGGAGCGCATAATACCTAATCTGCTAATCTAACCATTATGGGCCCAAAGGTTCCTTTGCAACCAGTCATGGGATGCTCGCTCAATCCCCTGCTTCGACTAAAATTAAAATTGCTTTGCCAGGAGTAAAAAGCTTGTGCCTACTGCTAATTTTCCTAGCCAATCTTCCCTCCTCCAGAACAGTGTTTCGGCCCCCTCCCCATGTTGACAAGACTGCTGCACCCGAGGGGACCAGTGCCTTGCATTGGTATGCTCCAGAAACCCTTCCCGACTATCATGACAGCTAGTTTTTCGTCCTTCAAATCTGGACCAGCAGGCGGCATCACAACTTTGCAGAAAGACCATCATCCTGCAAATTACGGTGTCCTTTTGTTCCCAGGGTTCCAAGCTCTCGATGCCTTTGGTCCTCTCGATGCCCTGAATTTCTTGTCCCGGCGCACACGGATTAACTGTTCAGTAATTGCGCCCACTCTGGATCCCGTGTCGACCATTGACCCGGCCGCGCCGCAAACCATCGGACAGCATGTTGTTCCCACGCACTCCTTGAGCCACTTGCCAGAGGATCTTGAGGTCCTCCTCGTCCCAGGTGGTAGGGGAACGCGACAAATCCAGCCTACAGAGTGCATCGTTGAGTGTTTGCGGCAAACCTACCCGCGACTAAGATACCTGCTGACTGTCTGTACGGGGAGCTCGCTTGCGGCCCGGGCCGGTATTCTGGACGGAAAAAAGGCCACATCTAATGCCCTTGAGTTTGAATGGGTGAGTCCAGTGTCTGTGGCATGATATACTCTTAAAGTGAGACTTAATTAATCTGCTTACTATTGTAGGTTATGGACTGCGGCAAAAAAGTGGATTGGATACCCAGTGCAAGATGGGTGACGGATGGCAACATTTGGACGTCATCTGGCGTTTCAGCTGGCATCGACATGATGTATGCCTTTATAGCAAAAGTATACGGACCTAAAGTGGCCGAGGACATTGCGCGACAATCAGAATATGTTCGCAACTTGGACCCGACGAATGATCCCTTTGCACATTCCATCTAAAGTAACTGTCGCGATGTGAGCAGCTATACAAGCGGGCATCTGAATCAGTGGAATTGTTCTTGATTTCTATCTAATTTGATGAGGAATTTGACAGCCATCTATACTTGAAATCTCTCTCTAGATGCCGTCAATCTAGGCATTTCCATTAGACCAGATTAAATTGAATTGATTCCATAGGATTCCACGAGACTGCCCGCGGGCGCATATGACGCTGTTCTCAATAGAGTACGTATACTACGAGCTCAGCCACGAAGAAGTTTTGGTCACGCTGTGCAGTTCACATCAGTTTTGAACTCCGGCAAAAGGAAGTGATTTTAGTACACAATAAAAGCGCGATCTATAGATTTAGTCATCTATCCTTTTCCCTTACGTGCCTTTGAGCTACTAAATTACTTGCTCTAGTCTAACCTGTAGCATTTTCTTGTCTCTTGACCATACACTGTTGTACAGCCATAAGCATACTAAACTCATATGTATATTGGCAACAAATAACAATAATGCCACTGCGCCTATGAGCAATGCTTGGAAACCAGATTAACCCTTCACGACGATGTCCATAACACAATTATCTGAAGTTTAAAGGCTAGGTTATTATTACAGCGACGAGAACGTTGTTGCCTAAACTATGGAGGGTCTCGCTCCGAGTATAATCCTAGTTAGCTAATCTAATGTGGATCCAACTGATTGGCAAGAAACGACAAACGAGGGCGATTCAGGGCATTTGTTGGTCCTGCGCGGCCCGCTCATCTAGTACATAGTGCTTATGCAATCTTCCTCCACACATGGCGCTGGCTAAGGAACTTTTGCTGATGTTTATCGACGAGGGTGTCCAACTTCCGACGGAATTTAGGAGACTGGAACTCTGCACCTATCAGTGACTTATTACTGTCAGATGGCCGTTCAACATGCCGGACCGCCCGGTGGATTTCGATCCGGGTGCTGCGGCCAGGTCTCTGAGTGTACACCGCCCGTCGGCCGGTTAGTTACCTAACGCTTTGCGGAGGATTTGGTTCCACCTATTGTGTGGGCTGCCAAGGCGGGGACAGAAATGGCGCATTACCAGCTAGATAGTTAGGTGCACGCATAAAGGCTGCATGGAAGAGCCCGCCGAGCTTACCAACACCGGGGTTCAGGAGTCCAGACTCCAAGCAAAGTACAGACATGCAAGGTAGACCTGTAGCTAGCCCCGCAGCATCTGCAAATTGTAAGTATCTGGTCTTGTCGCCCATGTCTGATCCGTGTAAGACGCACCATGTACATGCGGTCTGGTAGCAATTAGTCGAGCTTACAAGTATCTAGCCTGGTCTGTACGGAGGACGCCCACGATACCAAAGTACCCGCTTGCTTTGGCTTGAGCTACCTTATGTATGATTAATAATAACGTGCTCATAATAGCGCCGACGGAAAAACCCTGGTTGTGCTCCGCCTTCCCATGCACACTTATACCGTGTTTACACAAACTCAACCAGCTCTTCGAACTTCCGCAGATGACCTCCAATTCCTCTTTTCTCTAGTTCGCTCATCGACCAGTCTTTCCTAGCCAGCTGGACATACCAGAACACGTCCCAAACATTGGCTCAGGAGTCATATTGCCGGCAGCAGCGAGGCGATGGACGAAACGACCAAGAGTAGTGGTGGTGTTAGTGGTGGTGATGGTGATGGTAATGGTGATGGTGGAAACGCCCTTGTTTATCCCAGCGCTTTCCGAACTGCATGCATCTCTTTTGGAGTCGGTCTGGGACTCTCTCTGGTACGAGCCAATTCTCAGCAGCTTTCAGATGCAAGGTGGCTAATACACAGCAACAGGTCGGCCTAGATATGGTAAAATAAATTCCTGATAAATCTATCTGTTAATTTAGGCACAGCTTATCTTACGACGAATTTGAATATAGACCATTGTTGCCTCGGCTATCCCCGTTATTACCGACGAGTTTCGTGGCGTGAATCTCGTTGGTTGGTACTCTTCGGCATTTTTCATAGCATTAGCTTGCTTTCAGCCTTTCTGGTATTATTCTACTTGCTTCAAGTCTTTTTCCCACCTATGGGTATGACAGACTCCTCATGATGCTCTGGTTCTAATTCGATATCCATAGGGGAAAGGTCTTTCTATACTTCTCAATTAAATACACCTTTATAGCGGTTATTTGCGTCTTGGGAGTCGGCTCACTACTTTCTGGTGAGTAAATCTAAACTAAACCTCTTCTTGATATCTAACTAGTGTATAGGGTTAGCGCCTAATAGTACGTCTCTCATTATTGGGCGAGCTATTATGGGAGCGAGTGCCGCTGGCATCGCGGCAGGAGGATACGCAATCCTTGGCGTAACTGTGCGACCAAAACTTCGCCCTATCTTCACTGGGCTTATTACCACAATTTATAGCGCTGCAAACGTAATAGGCCCTATTATTGGCGGTGCATTTACCCAGCACATAACGTGGCGATGGTGCTTCTACGTTAATTTACCTATTGCCGGCATGAGTGCTGCAGTTATTTTGCTTATGTTCCGCCCGACCCGGCATGCCCACCAGGATAAGACACCACTCCGCAAGAAGTTCTCCCAACTGGATCCAATTGGCATCCTACTTATGTTTGCTACGTTAATCTGCTTCACCCGCGCTGTACAAGTAGCCGGAATAGATGAATCCTGGTCTTCTAGCCAGGTCATAGGTTTGCTCGTTGCTACCGTTGTCGCCGCGACAGCATTTGTTGCCTCGCAATATATCCAAGGTGATCGTGCCCTTCTTGTGTCAAGGCTCCTAAAGCAGCGCGTTGTCTCTATGGGCATGGCGTATGGCTTCTTCCACGAGGGTGCTTTTTATCTCCTGCTCTATTATATTCCCATATACTTTCAGGTTATCAGCGGCCTTTCGCCGTCCGAAGCTGGCCTTCGCAATCTTCCCCTACTTATTAGTTGTGGTGTGGGCTCTGGGCTGGCAGGGTTCTTGGTGTCATGTTTTGGCTACTACACGCCACTCATGGTGTGGGCCAGCGCAGGCGGATGCATTGGTTCCGGCCTCATCTATACCCTGGATGAACATTCCTCCCCAGCCCAATGGATTGGTTACCAAATTCTAGCTGGACTTGCTTATGGGTCTGGGCTTCCATTAGGCATTATTGCTGGACAGGCAAATGCTAAGCCCGAAACTTTGGCGACAACCACGGCCATGTTGTTATGTAAGTTGTTTTCAACAAGCTCGAGCTCTCACCGCAGTGAACTTCCCATCCGTGTTTAATTTCTCTTGTTGCAATTTATTTCCCCGCGCTGTCTCTTTCCTGTATGGTTCTTCTCTGACACTGATCTTTTCTAGTCGCGTTTTGCGTAGGATCATCAACCTCTCTGGGAGTGGGACAATCAGTATTGAGCAACATACTTTTGGTTAAGATCCCTTCATTGGCACCTGGGGTTAACCCCCTCAGCGTTATAAATACAGGAGCTACAGAAATTCGCAACGTGTTCCCCGCCGATGCTGTGCCTGGCATCGTGCAGGCTTACCTCTTTGGCCTGCGCGCTGTCTTTGCCGTTGTCACGGCCTATGCCGGCGTGGCAACTGTCGTTGCTGTGAGTAGTAAATGGGAGAAGTTAAAAACATGAATCAATTGACCAGATTTTGTTGGGAGTTTTTCCAAATTCTAGACTAAGAGATATAGATTCAAATTTAAACTGGAGAATAGACTCAATAAATGACGGTCGGCTTTTTATTTTTCAAGTGGTGTAAATTACGTAAATACATGATTTATTCTCTGGCCGCTCAGCCCTCAATATCTTCATAATCCTATATTCGTTGTGATACAGTGTGAACCACACCGTATTTTAATGTGGCCGTTCCATTGTAAATAGGTGAACTGGGCGAGTTCAGACATCAAAAACAAGGTCACTCTAGCTATGTGACGCCGTATAGACGCGATGAAAAGCAATCTGCTATCGGGATTCACAGTAGCATAACGCGCATGCAAGTTGCAGTTTCTATAGATGCTGATAGTTCGGAGGCCGCTACGGGTTTTGGCCCCTCGGTGGAACGTTCAGCTTGTCTGCTTTAATGGCACTGGAAAATTTGCCGGATTGGGCAATCTCAGATGGGAGGGCACGTGTACTCCGTATTACTCCGGGAGGTTTAATGCTCCAAACCAGTCGGTCCGTTTTTTCCCCAGCGGTCCATTCATAAAACGCAAATCAGTCCGCAGGACTCGGTCAATTGAATCCACCCGTTGTTACTTGAGAAACTTGGGTAATAAGTATGGCTCATAAAGGCATGCTAACCCTGTGATGGGGGAGCTTTCATCTTGAAGCCTCATTACACATTGTTTATTTGTGCTTCAATTATCACCGGCTGCACCTTATTTGTGCACTGCATCTTTCTCAACATGGCTGTTTCCAAAGACTATGGCAGACGCCTAATCGTTACAACTGTTGACGAATTGGCTCGTGAGGAGCCTGAACGTGTTGTATACTCACTCGCAAAGTCGGCACAAATCTCAGAAGGATTTGAGGATATTACCGCCCGCCGCTTTGCTAACGCCGTCGACCGAACTGCTTGGTGGATCGAGTCTCGATTGGGCAAAACATCAGCATTCCCAACTGTCGGGTATATTGGACCACGTAGGACCCTCTGGAAACTGCTGCCCGCTCTAGCTGGATTGGGCTAAACATGGTGCAGATAATGACTTCCGATATATCCTACTGATTCTGGGCTGCGTCAAGGCTGGCTACAAGGTATTTTCACAGCATTCCTTCACACTTTTGATAACTCATCACCATAACTTGTGAAAGGCCCTTTTGCCGTCCCCGCGTAACAGCATTGAGGCGACCGCTGCTGTCTTGAACAAGTCCGAATGCGACATTTGGGTGGCCCCGAAACAGTGGCCTAGTGTGCTGCCGCAGCTTCTATCTGCACGTTCAATGAAGGTGATTGAGATACCGGAAACCGCTGAACTCTTGAGTGCGGAACCAGTTCCCGCCTATCTATACACCAAAACATTTGAAGACGCCGCCAACGACCCTTTTTGTGTTCTCCACACCTCAGGATCGACAGGTCTGCCAAAGCCTATTTTTTGGAAAAACTCAATGCTCAGTACGCTGGATGCTTACCGTCTTTTGCCAAAGAGCGAGAGTGCTGGACGTCCACCCTGGACTGTGATGTTCGAAGAACATGATCGATTTTATTCAGCATTCCCGCTTCATCACGTGCGTATACTATACACGCAGCCAACTAGCCTTGACTGATCAAAATTCATTCTTGACTAACTGAAGCTGCGAGGCAGTCTGCGGGATTGATTATGAATATCTTGGTTAGAACGTACTACGGCACCAGCAATGTCATTGGCCCAGTAGGCGTCCTGCCCACGATTAACCTTATTGATTTGCTGCTTAGCCACACAAACATTAGGATTTGGAGTATTATCCCTTCCATTGTCGATGAGATTGGAGAGACGCCTGCCATCGCTGCCAAGTTCTCCACGTCCAAAATCATCATCGCATCCGGTGGTAAGATGATGTCCAACGGAGCCGTTTACTTACTCCATGGTGCCATTTTTACTAAGTAGTCATATCTAGGCCCTGTCACTTTTGCTAGTGCCAACAAAGCCACCAAGTTTGTCCGCATCTTCAACCTTACTGGCACCACAGAGGGTCTGTTTCAGGGGATCCTTCTTGTGGAGCCCGAGGACTGGATTTACTTTTCCTTCCACCCCTGGGCTGGATTTGAATTTCGAGAACTTGACAACGGGGTATACGAGCACTGGGCGGTTCGTGATGAGAATCTGCTGGCGCTTCATCAAGGGATTTTTCATACCTTCCCCGACGTCAAGGAGCTGACCTACAAGGATTTGTATGAGCCTCATCCCAACAAGCCAGACCTGTGGGTCTACAGGGGGAGAACGGACGATTTGCTCGTCATGTCAAACGGCGAGAAGGTTCGCCCGCTGGCAATGGAAGCAATTATCAACAGCCATCCAGCCGTCAGCGCTTGTCTTATGGTGCGTTTCCACTTCTAACATTCATTCTATTCCATTTCTATAACCTACTTCTAATCTGGCGAGCAGGTTGGAACTGGCTATACAATGACATCATTGCTTGTCGAATTGGCGGGTGTCGAGCCCTCCAGCAAAGCGGAGCGTGATGCTCTCCTGGATAGCATCATGGAGAAGGTGCATGCTGCCAACGCAATTGGACCTCAAGAGGCGCGCATATTCAGAGAGTATATATGGTTTGCCAAGGCCATTAAGCCGTTTGCTCGAACCGACAAGAAGACTGTTAAGCGTCGTGACACGGTTCTTTTGTATGAAGATGAAATCCAAGGGTTCTACCAAAGGATGGAAGAAGAAGGCAATCTATCGGCTGACGTTGACTTCTCTTCACCAACTGCGATAGCGCAGGATATTCGCAAGATGCTCGTCGCCGTTGACTTACCAACGGCGAAAACAATCAGCGCTAGTGACAATTTTCTCTATGCAGGAGTTGATTCTCTTGCGGCTTCAAGCATTGCAAACTCGCTTCGTTCATCACTGAGACGGCATCATGTCGGTACTGCGGGAACTAAACTCGCCCTATCTGCCAAGTTTGTATACGCCCATCCCACCATCAATGCACTCGCGGCTGCCCTGTACAAACTAGTTGGGAACCCCGCAAATTACGTCAATGATCTTTCGCCTTCGGAGATCCAGAGACAAACAGTGGATACTTTTTTTCATAGATATGCTGCGGGTTCGTCTGATGCTGCGCCTGGCCGGGGGCGAGAGCAGCAGGCCGCGAGTGCCGCAGCGGACGGGAAGGTGGTCATTCTGACGGGAAGCACTGGATCTCTGGGCTCGTATCTACTCGACTCACTCGCGCGTCAGGACAAGGACGTAAAGAAGATTTTTTGTCTAAATCGAGCAGAGGATAGCCGCGAGCGGCAGATTGCGGGAAATACATCCCGGGGGCTGAACGTAGATTGGCAGTCGGACCACCGTGTCGAATTCCTGCGTACTGATTTATCACAACCAAGATTTGGACTTGAAGAGAAGACATACAGTGAGCTCCTTCAGCAAACCACTCATATTATTCGTAAGCAGTCATACCGTTTCCCCCTCCTCAACCGTGGAGTACCCACTAACAGTATCTTGGCAACCATGCGGCAGACAACCAGTGGCCAGTCAATTACAACTGGGATATTACATCGTTCGAACCTCATGTCCGCGGCGTACGGAACCTGGCCGATTTCTCACGCGAGAGCAAACACAACAGCGCCTTACTCTTCGTCTCGAGCATGGCCACCATCAGCCATATACAACGTGACGGTCCCGTTCCAGAGACGAAAAACGACTCCCTGACGCCAGCAGTTGACGGTTATGGGGCCTCAAAATTTGTCTCTGAGTTGATACTGGATGACTTGGTGGCGAAATTGGGCGTGAATGCCTCCATTTGTCGGGTTGGACAAATCTCTGGGCCCGTGCTTCGCGGAGGCGAAAAGGGCCAGTGGCAAAAACATAATTGGATCCCAACAGTAAGGTTTTCCTTCTCTGTTCTGTTTATGTTTATTTGACTGTCAAGACCAACCGCATAAGTTGTCCGCGATGCTGATATGTGCATTTCACTAACGCGAATCAATCTTGTAGCTGATTGCGAGTTCGAAGTACCTCGGCGTTCTCCCTTCATCACTGGGACCGATGGATAGGTTGGATTGGATTCCAGTTGACTTGCTGGCTGACATCCTCGTCGAACTGGTTGGCGCTGCAGGTTCCTCCAGCTCTAGTGAGAAGGTTGCTGAAGCCAATCATGCAGACTCAGTCGGGGTAGTAGCTACGCCGAAAATCAACGGCAACTCTACCGCCGCCGTGGCAGATGCCGATACCCACAGTCCCGTGTACTACCATGCTGTGAATCCCAATGCTGTCGAGTGGGCGAGCCTGGTTCCGGCCGTTGTTAAGCACCTCGGCGGTCCTATCAAAGTGGTGTCGTGGGCCGAATGGATGGGCGCTCTGCGAGTCTCGGCTCGCGGCGTCGCGACAACTACGAGTTTGACACACAATCCAGCTTTGAAGCTGATGGATTTCTTCGAGTCGTTAGACAAAGACGTGGTAGAGGGTAAGAAATGGCCCGAATTTGGAACCGAAATGACACAGAAGAGGTGCCAGGCATTGGCTGCGCTGAAGCCAGTCTCCAAGGAATGGATGGAGTGTTGGCTAGAGCAGTGGAAGTTTTAGGAATTCAAGATGGTGATTAAATTGCTAAACAAGGGAATTCATATTATTATTCTAGCTTCTAGGCCATCGTAGGGTTATGGAAAATTTCTTGCATCGGTGTGTCGGTATAATACCTCTTTACAAATCGCAGGCCAGTTGAACAGAAATCGCATTCGTTGCACGCAACGCCTCCACGGTCGAAACGGCTCGTGTAACAGTGGACTATCCCGCCAAGGATCTAACTAGTACAGATTTGTACACCAAGGGCACAAAGACTTGAACAACTTCGTTGCACCTTTTCCAGCGTCTTCTGTTACTTGTATTTATCGCTTGGTTATAAGATTACTCGTAAACTACTAATAAATAACGCGCAGTTATATCGAGGTCTAAAGCTATTAGACTTAGCCAGACGGGGTTAAATTTATACATAGTCATAATAACAATAACAAATGCTAAAAAATTGCTAAAAAAATGCAGAATTCCTCCACCTCCAGACCCTTTAGACCCACCTCGCTGTAAAACCCTTCCAGCCAAGTCATAGCTTCTTCATTCTTGCCTTAGGCGCTCGGCCGACGGTACAATCCAACAAAGGCAAATTAGGGCATATGTCTTGCGATCTATATTGAGGCCAGGTTTAGTCCAAGAGGGAGGTTTCGCATATTTAGTTTATAAGAACGTGTGGCAAACCTAGGTGAGTATTATGATAATAAACGCAATATGGTTGAGATGAGACGATTCTGTCAGACAGATTAGTTAGGGAACACTTAAGCAGCTGAAAAAACTAGTAGGTGGCTGTGGGAGGTTTTCAGCGAGGTCAAGATTCGTCGGATATCGAATAAAATCCGTTCTGGGGATACTCCGTGGATTTAAAATGGTATTGAAGACTTTTATTAAGTTTATTCAGCATCATCAATCAGTTTATTTGCACCATTTTTCACAGTTTTTCACTGCTCTATAACTCTGGTCCTGTCATGGACCAATCCCTAAATAATCTGCGCGGCACTACCTGCTAGAGCTTTTCTTAAAGCCTCAAGAAGCAGGAGTGTAAAATGGGAAACTTGCATCAAGTTTGAGTGCAAGCTCTCTAAACACGAAAAGTTCACATTAGCGCGTAGATCGACGGAGACGTAGATGCAAAGCATTCACATGCTAAGATATTAACAGAACTGCTTCATTTACTGTATATAATAGGATAAATGCCCTTAATAAAATATCGTTCTTAGCCACTAGTTATAGGAAGAATATTGGTGATATTATCGCAGCAGATGTACAAGCCAAGGGCAGTAAATTTATTTAGAAGGTTCTTTTTATAGAAATATAAAGAAGTATACTTCTAGCAAGTCATTATAAGCATTTCCCGATCTTTAGATCCTGTCCACGGACTAACTCTGCTAAAGTTTCGCGCTGGAAAATATCCGACACAGTGATGTTGATATGAACCCTGCGTGCCTCGCCCACAAGTTTCATACACAAGATTGAGTCACCTCCTAGGCGAAAGAAGCTATCATCTATGCCAATACTATCAGCACTGACATTAAGAATTTTGGCCCAGAGATTCCGCATGACTCGTTCCACCTCCGAGGTTGGTTGCCTCTTTAGCCCGTGTTCGGCTGTTCGCACCGCCTCCAACTGTTCAACGCTGAACTGAGCTCCTATTTCCCGTAGTCGCTTTCTATCGATTTTTCCGGTCACAGCCGTTGGCAGCTCTGACATAGAGATCAGCAATGAAGGCATCATGTAGGCTGGCAAATGTTTGGCCAGTTTGCCTTCTACCTCCGCTGGGACACGAAGCAAGCTGGGGCGAGCGTCCGGCATTTTGCGCTTCGTTGACTCGTCCTGAAATCGAACAAATACGACAACAAGGATATTTGACGATGAATCATTTTCGCGGGGTTCGATTATCTCTGCAGCAACATCGCCCACCTCGGACATAGAGCTCTGGGTCCAGTATTCGACCTCCTCCAGTTTAACTCTCTGCCCGTGGATCATCACTCGAGTATCTTCTTTGCGTCCAACATACATAAGGCTTCCGTCAGTATTATATTGAACCAGATCACCTGTCTTATAGCATCTGCCATGTCGACCTTGCTGTTTGCCCGGAATACCTGTGAGCAGCCATTTTGGATCATTGATGAATGCATCGTCGTCCTTCCCTCTGTCGTCGGGATACCCGCAACCAAGAAGTGGCCCTTCAAGCACCAACTCTCCAACGCAGCCGGGTGGCAACAGAGAGTCATGTTTTCCCGAGTCGACAACCCACGTCACCAGGCCCATACCTCTGCCTATGGAGACGACCTCTTCGGCACAGCTGTGTCTGCCATTGATGGTGCTAATATTGCATGCAGAAGGCCTGTAGGCGTTAATAAGCTGCACCTTACTCCACCATCGGTTCGCATCACTAATAGAGACAGGCTCTCCGGTCAAAATTATGGTCTTGAGCTCAGGCACCATAGGTGGATCTATCAGACGTGCCACCGATGGCGTCACAATAACGAGCGTAGCCTCGAAGTCTGCTATACTTTGGCTGACGTTATCTTGTTTCTCCTTCTCGCTTGGAATACACATGCAACCCCCCGTGGCGAATGTGGCGAACATGTTAAAAACCGACAAATCAGGTGCGTACGACACAGTGTCGAAGACCCGAGAACTTGGACTGAAACCAAGAAGGTGAGACTGATGCTTCAGTGCAGAGCAGAAATTAGTGTGTGAAAACACCATGCCAGTGGGTGCATCTGTACTTCCACAAGTGAACACAATGTACATTGGCGCCGCAGGTGTCCCAGTCAGCGACTTCGGGTTTTCCATGTCAAGAGGCTTAGCCTCAGCTAACTCCGGTCCGACTTGAACTACTGTCTGACACAGTCTGGCGCTTAGATCTAAGTTTAAGGATGAAGTTAAGACGACTCTGGGATTTAGTTGCTCGACAATCGACTGCAGACGTTGTTCTGGAAAAGAAGGATCGAGCAATACAAAGCCAGCACCGGCTTTGAGAGCAGCCAGTGCAGCAACAGGAGTCCACATAGACTTTTCAAAGCATAAGGGAACCCAGGTATCCGGTCCAACGCCGAGGAACGCGAGGCGGTGAGCTAGAATGCTCGCAAGGCTGTCGAGCTCTTTGTACGTAAGTTCGCCATCTCTAGCACAAACCGCTTTCGCATCGGGTCGCAGCCTGGCCTGTTCTTCCACTAAAGTGTTGGCTAGCTTCTCCTCTGCTGTCGGTACCTCCTTGTTCCAGGTCCATATACGCTGCAAGTCATCTCCGGTTAAGATACTGTCGATGCTAATTTCCTCGTGAGGTCCGCTAATCAGCGATGATACAGCGGTTCCCATAACCTTGGCTACCCGATCGGCTTCGGTACGCACGATAAAATTGGCTTTGAAGTTCATATTGATCGATAACTCGGTAGCGCTGTCACCGACACTCAGAGAAACGGGGTACTGAATAGCATTTGTTAGAATTCATCAAAATTTTACAACATTCACGTGATGGTGCCGGATCAACCTACTTCTACTGGGTCATTACTTCCTAGCTCCTGGATGGTATGCTCATCCCTTGATGGACTGAGTTGATTGTCAGCTCGTTGAAAACTTAGAATGCTGTTAAACAGTCCAGACGAGCCGACGCCAAGGGCCTCATGAACTTCCATGAGTGAAAGCGTCTGGTGTGGCAAACTGTCAGTGAAGTCATTCTGCGCTTCCCGTAGAATCTCCACGACTGAACGACCTCCATCCAGTTGAACACGATATGGGACCATGCCAATGACCGGCCCAAACACATCTTCAACTCTGTCGATAGGAACGTCCCGACAGGATGCGAGATTGCCAAAACAAGGGTTTGTGCAGCCAGTGTAGTGATACAACACGAGTGCCCATGCGGTCTGTATAACCGAAGCAGTCGTGACTTCCCATTTAGAGCAGAAGTTGTGTATCGCGGTTGTGTCAAGCCCCGACACAGCGACTGTAATGTCTTTCATCTGCTCTGTTGCTGATGTAGAGGCCGGAAAGAGGCATGGTTTCACTCCTTCTAAATACTTGGCCCAGAATTCTCGATCCGCATCGCGTGGTCGCTTCTCGACGTATTTGATGAAATCTCCATATGAGGGAGCATCTAGAGAAGGTGTCCCATTATATGCTTGCCAAAAGTCACGAAGCATTATGCCGATGGAGTGTCCGTCCAGAATTACGTGACTTACTTGGAAGCATATACGGACATGCTTATCATCAACTCTGGATACATTCAGTTGATGCTGGAGGTCATACTTTCCGTATTTCAAGCAAGCTTGGCCGCGGACGCGTCTACTATCCCCTGAAGCCTCGCTTGTATACGGATTAAATGTTATCATAGGTGTAGGGTCTTTCAGTACGACATGCATTGTCCTGCTGCTCCCGGGCATCACATCAACCAAAATAGAACGCAGGAGCGCGTGACGCCGCACAACAGCTTGCCAAGACCGTTCGATCCTTGACAGTTCAATATAGTCTTCAGAAGCTTCAGTGGCCACGATTTCGAACTCGAGCATTACTCGATAATTATCCAACGATTTGAACTGGGCTACAAGCATACCCTCTTGTAAGCCGGTGCACGGGAAGATGTCTTCAATATCTCGCGCATTACCTAGACCTAATCGAGGCATCGCAACAGATCGGAACTCTTCCATGTCGGCGTAAGACGTAAACGCCATGGGAAAGTCGGACAGAGTCCATTCTGGTGGCTTATTCACCAGCACCACAGCCAGCTGAGTTAATACATCCTCGTAGCTGGCTATCCAAGTTTCAATTAAATCGCTGCATTGTGCGTTCTTGGGATACTCGAGAGACACTAGCAATTGGCCCTTGTCCATCTGGGCATTGAACTCAAATAGAGCCAGACGGCGCAGTTTCAACCACGACTCGGGATGGCAACTGTCTAATATCGAAAGACTCTCGAAAATGCTGCCATCTCGTTCCAGCTGCTGATATGAGCCAGCGAAGTTGAGTAACACCTCAACAGGAAAGTCGGCAGCATTCAAAGTTGAATTGGTTTCATTGGAAAACCTGGAAGTGAAGTAGGACCAGCCATTTTTGGACAACTTCCTCACAGAGTCCTTAGTACGGCGTACAGCATCCATCAAGTCCAAAACTGCCCCATCAGGTACAAAGGCAGGGGAAATCGTGGTAAACCAGCCCATCGTTCGAGACAGATCAATGCAGTCATCCCAGGGTTCGCGGCCGTGCCCTTCATTGAATACGACGGGCAGGGATCGATCAGCAAATATGGTGGAGAAAGAACACACAAGAGCCGCTATCATAAGTTCAACTGGTCGTGTGCCAAAGGCTTCATTGCAGGCCCCCAAAAGCGCAGTGCTGGTCGTTGCGTCAAGCATGAACTCCTTTGACGCAGTGGCCCCTTGAACAATTTCTTCAATCTCCAAACCCCAGTATGACAGCGGTGACGGCTTTAATTGACTCGGCCATTCTTTACAGAGATTTTCGGTTGCATAGCGCGCCTGAAGAGAACACCACGCCCGGAAGTTTGTCGCCGGAATTGCGGGTAGTTGACAGTTTGTGAGGAGACACTCAAGCTCTTCGAGCAAAATTCGCCATGAAACAAGATCAATGACAAGGTGATGCACTGTAATAAACACGGTTTGGCTCTGTGGGTTATCGAAAAGAACGGCCGCCAGAATAGGTCCAGTTTCGATGTTAAGCCTCTCTCGACACTGACGAATATCGCGGGCCGTTGATGGACTCGCCGATGCTGCACCTACTACCTCAGAAAGGTGGAATGACTCGAATGCATCATTCACTATGCGCTGCTTCCACGTGCCATTACCAGTCCGGCCAAATCGAGCCCGGAGCATGGGATGCCTCATGACAATCGTTTCGGTAGCCTTTGCCAAAATCGCAAAAGACGTTGGTTTACGAAGTTTCAGGAGAAAATTCTGGTCAAAACACCGGCGTGGATCCGGTTGGGCCTTCACATAAAGTCGCTGGATCGGGCTCAGTTCAAAAGGACGCCCGTCATCCCCCTTGGCGTCAGAAATCTCTATATTTGTGAAATGGTTCTTTGAGGCAGAAGCAGCTGCCGCAAGTGAAGAGATAGTCTTGCTGCGCAGGATGTCTGCCGCAGATATGTTTATATTGAACCCTCGGGCAGCTGCTGATGCCTGCATGGCGGTGATGGAGTCGCCACCAAGTCGGAAGAAACTATCGTCAGCACTAATGCTAGTCGCATTGATAGCAAGGACGCGAGCCCATATTTCCTGAAGCGTACGTTCTATTATGGTGGCAGGGGCACGCTTTTCGGCAACTGAAGCGCTGCTAAGCTGGGCAAGCTGCTGAATAGTAAATCCAGCGCCGAATTGGCGCAGATGACGCCGATCTATCTTGCCAGAGCTGTTGGTAGGAAACTCGTGAAACGAAAAGTAAACAGTAGGAATCATGTAGCCTGGCAAACGTTTTGCAAGTTCATGACTAACTTCTGCTGAGACACTAGTGACTTGAGCTGCTGGGGACAAGCCTGTTGGATGGTCATGTACAAGAAATGCGGCCAATGTCGGCCTCCCCTGACCATCCCTATCAGTCGGTAATATCACCTCAGCAACAACCTGGCTGGCAGTCGGGATACTAACTCGAACGTGATGCTCGACGTCTCCCAGCTCCACTCTTTGCCCACGGATTTTGACTTGATTGGCATCCTTACGTCCGACAAAGACCAGGCTGCCATCTGAAGAATACCGCACTAAATCGCCCGTCTTGTATAAGCGGCCTCGACGACCAGAGTGGCCAGGCGCTCCGTCACGGAGCCATATTGGATCATGGATGAAGGCTGCTGCCGTCTGTTCGGCGTCACCAAGATAGCCGTAGCCTACAAGCGGCCCCTCAAGTACCAACTCCCCGACATCCCCGACAGCGACCAAGTGGTTGTGGTTTGATGCCTGTACTACCCATGTGTTGACGCCTACACCTTTACCTATGCTGGACGCTCCTACCGATTCCCCGTCGATGGCTGCTATCGTGGTGATTGGAGTGCATTCGCATGGGCCGTACCCGTTTGTCAATCGAGTCAGCCCTGTCCATCGTTTTGCGAACTCGGACGGCAGCGCCTCTCCAGCCAGCATGAGCGTTTGAAGAGACTGGATAGTTTCGAGCGGAAGTATATTCGCGGTCGACGGCGTTAGTATAACAAATGTAGCTTGTAGTCGACGAATAGATCCCGCAAGATCATCCCTTCGATCAGCCTCAGAAGGGATGCACAAGCAACCACCGCTTGTCAGAGACTGCAAGCTGTTAAACCAGCTGATGTCAAAAGCGTACGAAGCAAAGTCATACACTCTCAACAAGGGTTCGACCCTGCCGAAATTTGAAGCGCGAATGTGCTGGATAGCGGAGCTGAAGTTGGAGTGAGAAATGATGGCGCCTTTCGGAAGTCCAGTACTACCGGACGTGAAAGCAACGTAGAGCTTGTTAGATGGAGACACGACTGGGAGCCTACCGGCCCCAGTTACTGAATTGAGACTCGCCAATAGACCCTCATCAACCACAACAACATGCTGGTGGCTCAAACGACTCGCCAGTTCCTGGTTTACTGACGATGACAGAAGAATCGCGGGCTCCGTTTGCTGCACGATTGTACGTAGGCGCTCTTCTGGCTGGGTTGAATCCAAAGCCACTGATGCTCCACCAGCCTTCATGACCGCTAACATCGCCACCGGTGTCCAGCGAGACTTTTCGAAGCACAGTGGCACAATTTGCTCTAATCCGACCCCAAGGCTGACTAAGTAATATGCCAGTCGAGTGGACGCTTTGTCGAGCTCGCTATATGTCCAGCTACCGTCCCAGGCGCATACCGCAGATGCCTGAGGTTGTGTTCGTGCAGCTTGCTCAAATAGCTTGTGGATACACTGCTCTGCTGCTTTCGGGACTGTATGGTTCCAGTTCCATATTTGTTCAAGATCTTCGGGGGTTGCCGTCTCAATCTCCGAAAGCAGAACGTCTGGGCTGGTCTGGTCTAACTGAGAGATAATATGTCCTAATCGGTTCAGTAGTTTGCTGACCCTCCATGATTCTATCATCCCAGAGTCAAATGAAGCTGTAATTCTCACCATGGCTGCACCGAGCTGTGCCACCAGCATAAGACCATATGAATCGAATCTGTTTCCTCGGCCCAAGTCACTCCTCCACACGCCGAGCTCATCCGAACCGTCATTGACCTCTTCTGGTTGTACGACGAGTAATGTTTGGAACATGCACGCTTGCCGTGCATCAGGGCTCAGTTCAGCCAGTCGCTTCAAACCTATCTGCTCATACTCAATCATTCCTGTCGCTTGTTGTTGAGCGGCCCTGAGGAATTCGATTGCTCGGTCATTCTTGTTCCATTTCACGCGTACCGGAACTGTGGCAAAGGTTGGCCCTACCATCATTTCGATGCCCGCAACCGGTGCATTTCTTCCAAACACAGTGGCACCAAAGACGACATCATCCGCGCTGGTGATCTCGCCAACAAGCAAGGCCCATGCTGCGCGTATCATTATCGGAGGAGTGATGCCCAGCCGGTCGCTCAGGGGCCGTGGGAAGGAGTGTTCAACAGAGCTTCTTGCCATTGGATACTCGACATGGGGTGGAAGACTGGGGAATGGAGCACACTGGCAACCATCGAGAGCATTAAGCCAGTAATCTCTCATCATATTGCTGTCCTGATGCTGGATATTCTTTATGAAAGCTTGAAATTGCGGACCTCGTTGGAATGGCTTGCCCTGGTATGTCTTTCTCACTGCGTCTAAGATTAAATCGATTGACCAGCCATCGAAGAGAGCATGATGTATAGTCCACACAAACCACATACGGTTTCCCGTACCATCTTTTACCAGAGCGTAGCGAGTAAGTTGCTGACCCAGATCCATAGGCTGTTCAATATCCGATGCAAGATAGTCGTCCAAGCAATTTGCTTTAATCCATTTCAGAGGCTCATCAATTACTATCTGAACGAGACCAAGGTGGTCATGGTGCACCAGCCTGGTTCGCAGAATGGGCAAATCACGGACAACTTGCTCCCATGCTGAACAAAGCTTCTCAACTGAAGCGTCGGAGGATATTTCCAGCACGCTCTGCCCAATATAGGACCCTGGACTCATTGAAGTCAAGGACATCAGACCTTGTTGCAGTGGAGTGCATGGATACGCATCATGTATAGGCGAATTGTGAGTTGTGCCATCCGTCCCGTCCAGATGCTCCAGGTGATACTGGATACATATCTCTTGAAGGATAGAGTCCAAAGCAGACTCATTGGATAGAAGGGCGAAGGGGGCAAATACATCATCCCGTTTGTCAGCCAGAGATTCTTGATGGCTCTGCTCGACTAATTTATGGAGCACAGGATAGTGAAATATATCAGCTACACTCAATTTCACGCCAACTTTTCGCATCTCGGCCACTACTTTCATGGCCGCTATCGAGCTGCCTCCGAGAACGAAAAAACTACTATCCGACCCGATGGTGGAAATCTCGACGTTCAAGACTTGGGCCCAAACTTCCCGCATCTGTCGCTCTGCTTTCGACACTGGTTGCCGAATGGACCCTGGGAGTTGGATCCGACCTTGCAGGCTTTTGACCAGTTCCAGTCGATCAATTTTGCCATTCCGGTTGAGAGGCATTCTATCCAGAATCTGGATCATTTGCGGAATCATGTAAGACGGGAGCGTAGACTGAAGCATTTCGTAAAGCTCGGCTTCAATCCTCTGCCTGTTCTGTTTTCGCAACATCTTTGTCGTGGGAAACCGGTCAATCTGACCGTTACGGCCCGTGATAGGTACGGGTTCACTGTCGGATGGCGATTTTGACTGATTGGGACGATGCGCTTCTCTGGCATTGTCTGTCGGCACATCAGCCGCATCATCATTACCCACTGTTACGAAACTGACGATCCTGGGCTCCTGACCACCTTCATGTTGCAATGAGGCAACAGCTTCAACAACACGATCATGATTGCGGAGCGTGTGCTCAATTTCCCCGAGCTCGAGCCGCTGACCTCGGATCTTGACTTGAGTAGCTTGATTCCGACCAACGAACTTGAGGCACCCATTTTTCGTGTATTGTACCAAGTCACCCGTCTTATAAAGCCTACCACGCCGTCCCGGTTTAGTTGAGGTTCCACGAAGTAGCCACAAGGGGTCCTCTATAAAAGCAGCTGCAGTCTTTGCATCATCATTCAGATAACCACGACCCACAAGCGGACCTTCAAGCAATAGTTCCCCAGTGCATCCCGGCGGAAGTAATATATGGTGATCTTCCGGGTCAACTATCCAGGTCACCAGTCCCACACCTTTTCCCACATGCACCGCCTCACCTGGGTCAGCTATGTTATAGTTGATGGTACTCGTTGGTGTGCATTCGCAAGGCCCATAGATATGGATGATTTGAACCTTGCCCCACCACCGCTTGATATCCGCAGGATGCAAAGCTTCTCCTCCGAAAATCACACTCTTCACCAAAGGTATTCTATCTGGTGATAATACTTGAGCCATGGACGGTGTGATATCAAGAATATTGGCTTGCAACGATGCTATGCTGCGTTCCAAGTTATCCTTCCGGTCTTGGTCGCTTGGAACACATAAGCAGCCACCGGTTGTCAAAGCTGAGAGCACATTACTGACGGAAACATCAAAGCTGTACGATGCAAAGTCAAATATTCTCGAATACTGGTTCATTCCCATGGCGTCTGCTTGATGATGAAGAGCTGAAGCAGCATTGGTGTTGGTAATCAAGACTCCTTTTGGCATTCCAGTACTCCCAGATGTGAAGACAGCATAGAGGAGAGATGACGGATCGGATGGGCAGGTCTGTCGAGTGACATTACCGGCATCGACAAATTCAATGGCATTGAAAAAGTCCCGATTGATGATAATTACTCGTTCTGCGAGCCGTGCACTCCTTTCACCGTTCGAGGCTGAGGATAAAACCACACTCGCTCGTAGTTGGCGAATTATGACTTGCAAGCGCTGTTCGGGTAGCGATGGATCCAGCAGAACAAAGGCACCTCCGGCTTTGATGACTCCGTACACTGCCACTGTAGTCCACATGGACTTTTCAAAACATAATGGTACGAAGACGTCCTGGCTGACCCCAAACATGCGAAGTTTGGACGCCAACTTGGCAGCAAGTTGGTCAAGTTCACCGTAAGTAAGCATTCCATCCCAGGCGCAAACAGCAGGAGCGTTAGGCTGAGCTTGAACTCTTGCGTCGATTAAATCATAGATGCGCCGCTCCACTGATATCGGAACTGTGCTATTCCACTCCCAGATTTGATCCAGATCTTCGGACGTGGCTGCAATGCCCGAAGCCGACATAGATAAGTCACCATTGGCGCGAGATTCACGGCCACGGTCCGGACTAGTCGGACGACAACTTGCAGCGGGAGTAGATCGAATTTTGTTGCAGGACATGTTCGGCGGCGCTTAGTCGGATATGATGATGATGACGAGACTCGCTTGGTACACGGTAGCTCTGACTCTATGTTCTCCGTACCCAATTGATTAAGGCTCGATCTCCAATTGTTGTACGGACGATACGAGAATAGGGTAGGTGCACAGTACGGAAGTGCAAAATACAACTGTGCCAGCACATCAATATGACATTGATTCAGTTAAGAACCCACTTACGTCTCAGATGCCACGGTCTAACCCGCCCTGCGTCGAGCGGTGTCGGCTGCGCCAGCAGCTGCGGTGCTGCGACAATTTGCAATATTACAGAACAATTACGAAATTATCCTGCAACACCACTGTGCTCGGAGAGGCGGCTGGCTCGATCAATGCGCGAGAATCCTGATCGGGGAGAATGTCTAGCCAGGTGCGGCGATCATTGCCCTGTTCCGCTTGGGCGGACCTGTCTATGCAGATGCACTGTCGTAATATTGCCCTCCGATCGCCCCAGCCCCCTGCCGCTCCCAGCCGTCATCTCGCAAGGCGGCCATTCATGTCCGACATGTCTAGAACAAAGCCGTAACAACGCGCCAAAAGAATACAGTCAAGCTGTTCGTATTCAAATGCGCGTTCTAGTCGGAGATCCGAAAAGCACCAGGATCACGAAAAAGAAAGCCCCATATTCATACCCGATGACTGAGACACGCAGATCAGGACTCAAGACTTGTATGATTCGACACCAAATCTACTTCCAAACTGGGTTTTTTGAAGTCCCGCAGAGGGAATCTTCACTCATGCCAAACCTAAGAAGACCCTGGAACGAAGCCGCTGCTGGCTCAGTCAGTTTCTAAAATGAGCCTTTTCCCAACCGCAACAGGAACCCCTTACTCTTTTGCCAGCTACCCATGTATGATGGCTGAATGGCGGTGTGTCCGCATATTAGTGGTACATTACTGATACATGCAATACATGCAATGGCGGTAACAAATGGAGTCGGCCACGTAGCGGCTAAGTGATTGGTCTTACTAGCAGTCCTGTCTTCAATTACCGTCCTTCAGGTCTCCACGATATGGCTGTTATTCGTGGGCCGGGAATCCATCCTAATGCAACGACTGCATTTTCGGGTCTAGTGAGTCCATAGATTTTGGAATGCACTGTTGCGTCTTAGTCGAATGTAGCTCGGCTTCTGCTTGGCAACAGCCTCTGCTGAGATTTCAGTGTCACTGCAGATCTACAGGGCACGTCACGACCTGAACAGCCATGAATCTGAGACCTAGTCTCTCTTCAATGGGCCGCGCTCTTAGCGAGAGCTTGGCTCCTTCGTCCTGTGAGCACCTGAATCTAGTACAACCCATCAATTTAAATGAATCGCATCCATCTGTTAGCTCCGGTTAATTAGTTGCTCTACAAACCACCATACACGGCATTGACGCTGAGTTGATGACTTTTGCCCAATCTTTCCCTCACACGCCAAAAACTTGTCTCCATAGTGCTGTTAGTCGAAGTAATGTTCCTTGCAGCACTGAAACTACTGCAAGAATGGCTCGTATTTCCACAGAGTCAATCCTTCTCGGCTTTGGTCATCTCCTCGATAATTCTCTACGCATGGCTCATATACCGTCGTTATAGAACTCTTTGTCACATTCCCGGTCCTTGGCTTTCCAAAATTTCAGGTCTTCCCCTAGTTATACTTGATTTGCGTTATTGTCGAAATGATCGAATTCTTGAATGGCACAGGAAGTATGGCCCTGTTATCTGTATTACCCCAAACGAGGTGTCGGTGGCCACCCTTGAAGGTACAAAGGACATTTATGGTACAACTCGTCAATGGCCGAAGAGCAACTACTTTGATCATTTCATGGGATACAACAGACGGTCGGTCTTTGCAACAAAGCCCTACAAGGAGCACCAAGCAAAACGCAGGCTAATATCGGCCTTTTATCAACCTTCGACAATATACAAATTACCACACATCGAACAACACGTGCAAGAACGTGCCCAAACCGTCCTCCGGCAAATCCAACTCCAAAACAATTCAGAGGTCGACGTATATAGTCTAACGGACTGGTATGCGCTTGACGTTATTACCTACCTTGTCCTGGGGCCGGATTATTGCTCCCGTTCTCTTGAGACTGACGGCCCCGAGCGCAAAATTCTCGCTGGCCTCAAGCAACAGCAGTTTGTCGTTTCATTGCGCACCCGCTTTCCAAAAGCTTACAATAGTATCTCCCTTATTTGCAGCAGTCTAAGCTCCGATCTGAGCTATCTGTCAGTAGACGATGAGCTCGCGTCCTGGTGTAAAAGACGACTGTCTGAAGCCATGGATGGATCTAGCTTATTCGATTCTTATTCTCTGCTTCGACACCTTTTGGAGCATGAGAATGTCGGCACAAATGCACCACTTGACCAGCAATACATAGCAGCCGAAATTCTCGATAATATTAATGCGGCGGAAGCTACAGTTGCCGTAACGGCGACGTATTTAATATGGAGGTTAACGGAGGCTCCCTGGTGGCAGAAGCAGATACGCAACGAATTGAATGCCTTACCCGTGCAACCGGATGGGTCATTAGCCTTTGCTGAACTTGATCGGGTTCCCTCACTTGAAGCTTGTCTACGTGAGGTGTATCGTCTCCATCCGGCATCGAGTGGACGAGCTGAGCGCATTGTTCCTGAGGGTCACGTTTTATCTGAAGTTTATCTTCCACGGGGGACTGTAGTTACAACGTCTGTCCAGAGTCTTCATCGGAACGAACATATTTTTCCGGATCCAGATCGATTCAATCCAGGAAGGTGGCTTGATGTGGATCCAATAACGCTGAAGACCCGTGAGGCTTATCTCATCCCTTTTGGTTATGGTGCTAGAATTTGTCTAGGGAAGGCCCTTGCCACAATGGAGATCAAAGTACTAATCTCGTGTTTATATTTAAGATATAATACTATCTTGGGGAAATCAATGACCTCAGAGTCAATGAGGCAGTGTAGTACACATGATGCGGTTCCGAAGGGCCTGAAGTGTGCAATTCAGTTTCAGAATATTGATGAAAACGAACATTCGCAACTATCTAGATAATTAGGCATCTGTTGAGGAGGAATGTAGAGTGATAGCAGCCTCAGTACCTGACAAACTTCCGCACTCGGTAATTCACATTACCTTGGATATTAACTTTATTCAAGTTAACTAGGTTATACCGCACGTCGGGTGTCAATAAATAATTGCCTCTCATCGCTAAACTAACGCATGCACAGTGGTATGAACACCGAGTGGAAAAATACTAGCTAATTTGGTGTTAATCAGTATCTATAGCGCAGTGCATGAAATCTGTAGAGATGTTATCGGCGAAGCATTTTTCGAACTCTTGTAGCACGCTTACTGGCTGACTAATGGGTTACATGCAATACTACGCTTATTAAGAAGTGGTTTGCATCTAAATCTGACAGGTCATCGGAGTTTAAATCCTTTCAGACTTGAAAGATTCTTGAAAATATTCTTTCCTTTCCAAATACCATAACGACTTACACCGAACCCAAGGAAATTATAAGCTTTGATATCTCATTGCTAAAGCTTTTCATAGGTATATCAACATGAAGAACGTTTATGTGACAGCAGGCACGTCAGAGTCTTTATATTATCACTGGTAGTACTCTTCTGAGTTGTAAGTCTGTTTCTGCTGTGACGATGCAGTAATTTCCCGTAATATTACTATGCATACTGTGAACTTTACGTTTTTGGCTCAAGCAGCAATTATCCAGTAGTATCCGCAATACCTCCTAAGCGACCCTAAGAAAACCAATAAACATATCGAGAACGGGGAACGTACATTACTCATCAAGGTGTTGGTATTGGCTGTAGGCACTTTTCTACTGAAGCGTCCAACAGAACCCTAAAATATGCGCAGGGCACGTGCCTAGGTAGCGCGCGCAATATTCAAGACACACACACCCACTACTTCTCATTTGTGGAATTTAAGCCTCAATAGACCTATATGACAAAAATCTCAAGACTTGGTCGTAATCGTGATATGTTCTGTTTAGATGAAAATGAATTCGGCTAATATTGTAATCTAATCACAATCTTCAGGATGGAATAGCAATGTTCTCAGCTCAATACTTTCCCTCGTTCCCTCGTGCTCAGTTGCTGGATCAACAAATGAAGAGTGTGGCGTCCGCCTCGCCCTCCCGTCGAGTTTAGAATCGAAGAGCTTGATTAATGTGACTGTGTTCGGGGTTTGTTTATAGCGAAAGTACCACTTGATATTTGGATTTGGTTTAACATTCCACGCCTCGCCCCCTTGGTCCGAGGCAATAAACTTGACGGGAAAGAGGTCACTTTCGAGGGTAGAGTTTGCATCCGCGAGAGCTAAAGGGTCCTTGAGAATCGTGCGGATCGGACGCCATACGCTTATGATTTGGTATCGACTCTTGAGGAGCCTTGCAGCCTCGTCGGGGAGATAGTGACGGGCTTTCATTTCGGCACCATCGTAGGATGTGTCAACGTGGACGAGCTGGATAGGACCACGCGGTTCGCCCTTGGCGGTCCAATCTTTGGGAGATCTGCGGATTGTGTGGCCGTATACGAAGACTCGAGAGGCGCCGGTGCTATTCTGGTCAATATCTTTTTTTGCCATTTGCTTTCAGGTTTTGCGGCATGCTCACACATCTTTGAGTAGCTGTTCTGTCTCCGGATAGTACTCCGCTCTGATTCTCTCATTGTCAAGGAAATCCTTCAGTTTGCTCTCGTGGTGGTAAAATTGGAATCCATGGCTATCTAGAGAGTATTCAAGTTCGTGGCCACTGACATCATGGATAGTGGCCGGGATAGTAATGGTTGGTCTTTCATAGCTTTCCGGATCTGCACTGTATATTGGAGCCTGTTGAGAACCATCTTCATTTTGTTTAACGAAGTTCAGTGTAGTTTGAACATGATGAGGATTTTCGAAGGATGTGGACTTGGCTCTGTCTTCTAGGTGAGAAGAATTGGAGGCAGAGACGTGAACAGCTGCTGAAGACATGTTACGAAGCTAATTTGCCTACACTGTAAGGTTAGCTGGGTGCAAATATGGTCACGGAATTCTGCTTATAATGGAAAGGTGATCTTTATATAACTACTCTTAAGCAGTGGAATAAGCATCGGAGGTTGAAATAAATTACCTATTCAGCTTGTCATGACGATAACGCTATTACTTATTTTTGGCGTAAATCGTCATTTGTATTGGATGAGAGAGCGAATTGGGTAGTGACTGCTGCACTAATGAATGTAACTCCTATCAGCAGTGAGCCGAATCGTTGCATGACACAGTGTTCGGCAGTACTCCAAGAGTACCTAGCAAGCACAACAAGATATGTGCAGTGTACAATGAAACGTTGGCATAACACATTTGGTAGCAACAGTCCCGGAGATGACACCTCATTAATTTCTTCTAAATGCTACAATCACTAGATTTTCGTTCTAAATCTTGTTCAGATGTTCTCACATTCGTTTTCTGTGGCTATGCTTCGTTACACACACAACAGCACTTTACGCAATTACTTTAGTTCCATTGGGAATCGATCTGCCCACGAATGTATTCGCTGAGGTATTAAAGAGGTCTAAAATACTCTAACTAAACCAATTGAACCTATCAATCAATCTTGTGAATAGCTGGATCCTACATGCGATCTGGCAACACAACATAGACACCGAAGAAGTACACATCTTGAAATATAAGAGATCAAGAAGGTTTAACCAAGAATATTAGAATTAACTAGCAGTATTAGCCTATTTTAATTGATCCGCGAGGGCCTCACGACGGGTCTTGCTGTCCAAATCCAAATAGGGTCTCTCGCCAATCCCAACCGCGCGATGGCCAGTACGGGCGCCCAAACCAGCGTAATCAAAAATCGCAGTGTGGTAAACCGAGCGATTATCCCAGATGGCTTTACAATAATCAGCACTATCAATGATGCAAATATTATGTGATGCATACTTACCGATATCGTAAGGATTCTCCCACCGATGCCTCAATTGACAATCATGCTCTTCGACAATCATTTGCAGAAACCAATCGAGTAATCTCTGGCTCTCAACTGATGTCACATCTTTGATGCGTTCGACGTGATTACCAACTGCGAAAAGGCTCTTCCACCCAGTGACAGGGTTGGTACGAACGACCGGATGGACTGCTCTAAGTGAATCGCCAATATTGCTGGGAGAACCACGAGGTTTAGAATAGAGCTCGAATCCCTTCGCAGCAGCCACACTTGGTAATCTAGACTGAGAAAAGTCGGCTGTGAGGCCCTCGAGAAATCTGCGGTACGCAGGGGAGATTTTGTCGTAAATTTCACAGGACGAGGCCCACATTGTGTCTAGTGGCTAACAGTCAGGATTGCGAAAACAAATGGACTTAGAATAACACATAACATCATGAAATACCTCCACCAGTTTCGGGAAGCTTGATGAGCTTCAAGATTGAGTAATCCGGGGGGATAGGCTCATAGCCAGCATCCGTATGCCAGCTATTTCGTATGTCCGCTGGTCTGTTCTTCCAAAGGTCCTCGGCAGGGTTGGTAGCCTGGTCAGTGGTGATAATGTTGAGATGGGGATCCCGCTCGGGATTGAAGTTGGTCAGTGGATGAACATGCAGTGTTGATGATTCCGGCTTGCCTGTGAGGCGACCCAAGCGGAGTGCCAACTCCTTTTGAAGCTCATCAGTGACATCGGTCTGTGCGCGAAAAAAAACAACACCCCGGCGAGAGACTGATTGCGCTTGTCAGACAGATGTTACCAAACAACTCTGGAGGGCATGCCTACTAGTGACAGCCAAATCTCGGAGAATTTGGTCGCTGTTCGCGTCTTTCATCCATTCCGCAACATTGGCATCGGGGAACTCCGTCCCGATTACGGGGGTAACATTGAAGGACTTATAGCCATCGAGAAAACCCTGGAGTCTTAAAGGTTCCACGCTGCGCGGCTTCTCGATGGCCCCGTCGTGCTCGCCATTTTGCTGCGTGATAGTCATTTCGTAACAAAGGAAGCGTGAGTAAAATATTAGTGTAGAAATGTACGCCTGTCTGGATGTTTAGTGTAATCTGACTTTTGCAGTGCCAAAGCCTAGCTTATGCTGGAATATGTGTTAACAAAAATAGAAAAAGATGAAAAAAAAAAGAGCAGGTAAACCGAGAGCCTGCAAGGTTAATTGCAAATCGAAGCGTCCTTGTCTGCTGCATACCTGTCTCCACCGTCGGCGCTCTTCCTAGCATCAGTTCCAATGGCCCAATGATGCGGCAGAAACCACACCAATTGCTCGCTGAAGCCTACCTTCTGGATAGACGAGGGTCCGGGATGGACGGAAGGCGCGTCTATCAAAACTCGATGCCCTGGCTTCGGGCAGCCAATTGACGTAGCTCGTAGATAACTTTGACACAATCAGTGCATGTTCTTTTCGGATTATACTGGATCGAGCTTTCGACATCCCTTACAAGTTAGGTTGAACGTTCTACGTCATAGCTGCTCGTGTGAGAGCCTATCAAAAGTCATGTCTGCAGTAGCTAAAGAGCAATTATAGTTGAAACTGAGGTATTTTACACCGGTAAATCGTGCAATCGCCGCTGAAAAAATGGGAATGTTCAGAGTGAGTGCCGATGATAGTGAAGAAGTCTGGTGTGGCTGCAGCCCAGGCGGTTAAAATTCATATCTATTCAAAGCAACATCCTCAAAAGAATGAGCTAGCTGGAGGCTCTGATTAAGCGATCTCAACTTTAATAGATGAATAATATCACAAGCCCTCTGCTATTGTATTCATTGACAGAATAGCTGTCTCTAGATGGCATGAAGTTGTTGAAATTACTGAAGATCCGTCTTACTCCAACCTCAACATGATGATAGGTTAGCTAGACCTTCCTTCTAGACTTTTCCTATCCTTTATTCTTCTAAGATAATTCTACTGAAATCCGTCTATTTTAATTCTCTAAATCTCGCTCACAACCGATGATGATTAGTTGCCACCGCTATAGCTCATTGTTTCAGCGCGCGCACTACCCGATCCAGCTTTTGCGTAAACATATTCAGTTCTTCCACTGTATTGTAGTGTGTCAAACTTGTCCGAATAACGCCGTCATCTGCCAGTCCAAGAACATCGTGGACAGTACGTGGAGACCAACAGTCACCGGTGAGAAGTCGACAACTTGATGACTCATGAATATCGTATGCAACCTTGTCGGACGCGACTCCATTTACGGAAAAGCTGATCAGAGAAACTCGAATTTTTGGGTCCGATTTTCCCGACCCATATATGGTATAAAGGTCCGGGCGGGCGGTTAAATAGTCAAGAAGATGTCTCGTGATAACTTCCTCGTACGAAATGATAGAATCCCACCCTATTTGATCGACAAGATAAGTGATGATGGGGACTACAGCATGTTCAAGCTCAAGGCAGCTGTTGCCCATGCCGAGCTTGGCGGACAAAGAGGTGGAATCAAAGAAGTAGTGGTTGAGACTGGTCAAGTAGCGCTGCTGTACATTCCTTTTAGCGTAGATTTGTGCAATATGAGGACCGAAAACCTTGTACCAACTAAATACGTAGAAATCAACACCTAGTTGTTTTACGTCAATAGGGCGATGAGGAGCCCAAGCTACTCCGTCCACACATATTAAAGCTCCAGGGATCGTATGAACAAGATCCGCTAGCTCCTTGACCGGTTCAATGGTTCCAGTAATGTTTGACACGTGACCGCAGCAGACAAGCCTGGTCTTGGACGACAAAAGTGGTCGAAGTGATTCTAGGGTAAGTTTTGGGTCTTTGTTGTTTCCCATCCCACCCGCCGGCGTCCACCATTTGATAGATATGCCCAAGCTCTTTGCCAGAGAAATCCAAGCAGTGATGCCAGCCTCGTGACAAAGAACAGATACAATTATTTCCGAATCTGCGTTGAGATTTGGTCCAAGAGAGTTGGATAGGGTTCGTAAGAGTCCAGTGGTAGAAGGTCCGAAAGCTTTATCAGCAACTCATTAGCAATACTCATCATCAGTGCAGCAGGAAGATGACATTAAGTGAACATCGTAATTCTTTGGCAGCCTGTACGAGATATTGCTTGTGACAGTGTATCTCTTACCAATTTCATCAGGGTCAGCATTCATGAACGACGCAAGCCTTGCATACTGGGCAGTTCGCTCTTTAACGTCGATGCAGCTCTTAGAGTCCAGGCCACGTAAATTCATATGGGGAGATGACATTGTCCGAGCGATGCTATGTTCAAGACCCGTTGTGAGTTTGAACGGGTTATATTACAGCATTAAAGATGGCTTGGTGAAGAACTCACCTCTCCATAACCCCCCTGTGAACTAGAGCGCCGGAACCATTGTTCAGACAAATCACACCTTTTCCAAGAGCTGGAAATTGTTTCCTGGCAGCCTCCACGACAAAGTTGGGGAGCTGCTTGCGGATATGCATTACTAAAGAGGTGTGACAGAAAGATAAAAATAAAAAACAGGAGTTGTGAGGCAGTTGGGTGGAGGAAGCCTCATTACAGCTCTTTTCTGAATTCTTCTCTTTAACGCTCTGTGAGAACTAGTTATAGTCATGTGCAATAGCCAAGCAATGTGTTATCGTTGGGATGTCCACCTGACCCTGATTGGCACCCCCCTTTCAAATGCATCCTTATCGAAAGATACTGAGCATTACGACTAGAAGTATTATATAAGAATACCGCTTCTGATCCCTAGCAATCCAACAGAAAAACTCAAGCTGCGCGTTCTCACTTTGTTCGCTCCCCGCCAAACTTCGAGTGGTCTGCGACGCTTCCTGCTGCATACGGCTGCACAAACGCCAACGAATAGCGGAGCAACGACGGCTCTGACTTGATCCGTCCGTTTGACACTGTTCCGTACCGTTTTAACAGATGAGGAGCCCTGCGCCATGATGTCACCGGCTGGGCCAGATGCAGCTCTGAAGATGGGATGACTTGTAGCTCCACATGTTGCTGAAATTCCATGAGATTCATGCCTAAGTGGGTCCCGCGCTAGACGGACCGCGACGAACTGAGACCAACCTGCATTTTAGGTGACGGTACGGGGCCGGCTCATGGTGGCGGCAAATAGGTTGCATATTGTGGCTGGCTGAGGCGGCCGCGGCCGCGATATCCTCACGGCTGGTTCACCGTACTTTCTTTTGTTGAGGGATCGCTTCTAGTGCTATCAAAAACCATGTAATGTCTAATTTGATCCTGTCCAGACTGGATGGATTACTCTGTCCTCAAACCTAATTCTTCCTGGATGGGCATGGAGCCGAAGTCGAAAACGGAGCTCCAAGACCTGCTTGCCCAGCTTGCTCGGTTCTTGAAGGCAAATGAGTCGAGAATATCGGCCGAGCAGGTGTCTCGATGTTTGCAGCGCCTGTCAGCCATCGAAATTTCTGCCCTGACTCGCCTGTTCTATTTACTGCACCAAACAAAGGTTAGTGTGTCACATGAGCCTTTGCTGTTGTTGTAGCGACGACTAATTGTAGCTTTATACCACGGAATCGGTGTTAGACAAAACCGGCAGGGCCGTAATCTCCCGAGATGCTAACAGCAGAGATATGTATGCCGATAAGGCTCGGACAGTTCGGATGGGCGGTGCCCCATCAACGGCCAGGGTGGTTCTTCAGGACGAGGTCGTCTCCGTTGCGCCACCGTCCGCAGACCCAGTCGGTCGCGTTGGCTCTACAGTCCCGCCCTCCGGAATCAACGCCTCGCAACAAACCGAAACCACGACTCCCCAACCGCCGGGGTCGGTGGTCGATAATGGCAAGACTGGATTGGCTAATTGCAACCAACTTAAATTTGCCCCAAGCACCGAACGACTACTAAAAGATTGCAGATCCGATCGTGGAGAGTTCCTGCGCGCAATTGAGGAAGCTAAGGCGGCTCTCCCGACCGGTCATGGCTGGTTGGCGGCGATAGCCACCAAGAAGGAGAATTCCGACATTCGTGATCTGATGAGGATCTACCACAGATTTGAATGCCATAACATCTATTCGCATGTTGTTGAGGCAGGATTCCATACTGGCACGCATTGGATCCGAGAAATGCGTACTGCACTGGCCAACAAGCTTTGTCAGGGCTTTCCGGAGCGTTTCCAGAACATTAAAACAGCTAACAAGTGCCTGAACTGGGTTGACCAGGGCTGCAGGTACCATGAGTGGACTGGAATTCTTGGCGAAACATCTGATCTGGGATATCTGATTGCGTTACCTTCGGATGTACCGCACTCTGCGTATGCCTCCTGCCAACCACCTGCCAATCCCAACTTCCCGTTTTCCAGCAGACAACTCTGGCTCACAAGTATATCGCACAGGTACACCTCTAGATGCACTAAAGAGCAAATGAATGCGGCTGCTACCAAGTTCAAAGCTTTAGGCATCGACGAGCTTGTGAAAAATCTGGATCTTTCGACGCTGGGCAATTATATCGCGACAAAATTGAGGGAAATGACGGGTAACAAGAGGAAGGATGTTAATGGTAAGCAATGTTGAGATTCTTAAGTTTCTTCCATAAGCAGTGCTTACATAACCAAACCAGAAGGGCCGATACAAAAGTCACCCAAATCACCGCAATGCGCTGTATCCTCGGGTGAACAAACTCACGTGTTACCGGCAGGTCAGATGACAACGCCACCCGAATCAATGGCAGGTGGTACTGATAACTGTCCCGTAGCTGCAAGTTTAATCTTGTTAATACATTTCCAGCAGTTCAAGATATCGTTGATAATCCTGCTCACACTCCCATGCTTTCTTCGGGCCGAGGACACTCCGGGTATGGAGGCGGAGAAGATCAAGACATGAGCGGCTCATTAGTGGATGACTTTATGGCCTCATATGGCCCTTACAATAACTGTATGGTCAAATCATATAAGAATAAATTATTCACGCTAACTCAAATTAGTTGATTTGAGCTTACAAGGGTATTCCGAGGTTTTCATGAGCCAATTTCCTGTCTTTTCGTCATCAATGGATGAACAGTATTAGCGTACAAACTACACTTCTCGGGTTTTATAATAAGAGCTCCTATTCATCATACTATGGGTCTTTTAGTATCAGAGAATAATTTCATTGCCTATGCGCTGTTGCAGACAGCTCTCGACTCTCCTCCTTGTCCCGCTCTGCCATATCTCATGATGGCCCCGACCATGCAGCGCTGTCCAAAACGCAGCGTCACTTGCTACATACGGCACATATGTATCTGCTTGATTGCAATCGACTCTAACTCAATGGCGGATGCTGCTTGAATACAACATTTAGCTCGTAGATGCATAAGTATTCACGGGCGCCGGAGTGCCGGTAATAGCGTAGGCACATGGCTAATATGCTGCTTTATTGACAAAGAGGGCACAAAAACAACATATATCAATGAGTAAATAGAAGGTAGAGCTAATACTCAGTCACTGATCAGTAGAGCCGAGATACTCCTTGCGGCCAGTGAGCATGGCGCCATGCTGCTTGGCGTCTAAACTCGCTTCTCTGAACAACGCATACTTCTGATTATGCCACTCCACACTGCTCATTTGCTTACCATCTTGAGCAGTAAATTTGGCATCAAATTCTGGCCGTAAGAAGTATATTACGGAGAACTTATCTTGGCCATTTGAGTCGGGCGGAGGTACCACACGGTGGAGAGACGATGTCAGTGCACCATCAGACATAAAGCGCAAAGAGTCCCCAACATTTACAACAGCATGCCCCTTTCGAGGTGAGATGAAAGACCATTGAGTATCCCCCGGCAACATAGCTTGCAGACCCTCAGACTGAGAGAAAACAACAGTCAACGTTCCCATATCTGTATGTGCCATGTTCCCAATTTTCTCATCACTGCTGCCCCAGGCAAGATACTTTAGCATAGCCATGTTTGCGGAAGACGGTTGATCTTTCCGGTGACAGTCTTTCAAGTCATATGGAAGCTTCAAAGCTTTTGACAGATTGGACAGGATGCAGTCGGTGTACGTATGAACCTCGCTCATGAATTTCTCAAAAAGTGGCAAGTTTTCATCGATGGCCTGGGGTGCAGTAATAGTATCCTGTCCAAAGATACCGTTGTTATGAATCTACACTGCCGAATTAGTTCACTTCTCACAAAATTGAAAGGTGATGAAGACATCAACCTTCCCTCATCCTGCTTTTTTTTAAGTGCGAGGAAAGTAGTCACTCACCGAAAAGCTCTCGTAGCCGTCCTTCTTCCCGGCAAACGGTCCAACGGAACAGCCCACCTGCTTATAGCTAATGAGCATAATTTTAGTGTCGTTGTTCCGGCAAATACGCAGTCGTAAACGTGCGGGCCAAAGGAAACATACCCGAAAAGCCTGGATGGCAGGTATTTCTCAGTGCTGTATTGCTCTTTTTCTTCTAATGGTAGCTTGAAAATTGACTTTCCAATAACAGCAAGCTCATCTACAAGCTTCAAAATCTCGCATGTAGATTCATGTCGGAAGTCAAGATAGAAGAACCCATTTTCTTCACAAGCGGACAGCAGGTCTTTCACAACATCGACGCTTCCGGCAAGAAGCCCAGCCAGCGAGATCGATTTTAGATCTGCCTGTTTAGATGGCTCGATAGACCCCATATTCAACGAGTTGGTTTGTAAAGTATAAGGTTGGAGTTTTTTTAGAATTTCTAAACAGTGAAAATCCACTTCAAAATATCTTTTAATTTTATATAGCCAGGTCTAGATTGTTGCATTAGGTCAAATATTCTCTTCGACTGTCTCCAGAACTGGTACATCCTATCGTCCTTCATTGAGGACCAGCAGCTTCGAAGAACCCCTCTCGCGTCTTGGGGTGGCTAAAAATGCCGACGAGAGAAGATTACGTGTTCAGTTGGTCATGGCTACTGAGAGGGACTAACTTGAATTGGAGAATAAGGCATTTTCGTTCTGGGCGTATTAGAAAAATTAGTAACACCTAAGAGAACGATAGGACTTTCGTGTTCTACCATGCATCTAATTTGTGATATACGCCATCCGTTAATCGTTGATATGCGAGCTAGATAATCATTACAGCTATTACATCGTCCGCAATTACTCTATGGCTCTAGCTTTGGAATCCCGGAGAGTACACATTATTTTCCAATGCAGGTCAAGGTATGATAACGGAGCAAAATTATCACGGCAGCTGGCAAAAGCTGTGGTACAACTACCGTAGAGTAATAAGCTCCTACGCAAGATCAAAGCGACTTGAATTAGCAACGGAATTCATTTACTAGATCTATGAGGCAAAGTGGTCTACGAAGAAGTGTAACAGACGTGGCAAATCTAGCTATGACAAGCATACTAAGTAAATAGATCGAATAAAATCTGATGAGAAGTGACTATTGCAAACTAAAGGCGACTTAATTGTAGATTTGTTGGATATTTCTTTTTTTTGTTGCAATTTTGCAAGTCAATGTTGGAGGGTTTACACGTCGCTGGAAACGTGCGCTATGGGGCCAATTCGATACATATATGAGAGAATATGCTCATCTTTGGCTCGTTAAACACTTCCCTTGAATATCCTCATCACCCAAAATTCTCAAGAGAATCCCAAAATGCACGAGACAGCGAGAGCTCTTAACACAAATGACTACAATGCTTTAAGCTTAGCTCAACCCACAGATTTCAAGTCTATGTTAAACTCTGGCAAGCTCCTTTGGGGCACGGGATGCCGGATACCCCATGAAGAAGCAGCGCGGATTATTGCTTCAACACCTTATAACTTTTGTTTCATAGACGCGGTAGGCAACAGCGCTTAGGATGGCTATTCTGACTATACGATCGGCTGCTCATCAATTGTTTACACATAGGAGCACACCCCTCTAAACGCAACACTACTTGTCAACCTTATCCGTACGATTCAATATCACTCCAACGGCTCAATGGTGCCATTTGCGCGGATCCCAAGCTGCTCACCCGAGCTGATCAATTATGCTCTCAGCGCTGGCGCTGGGGGGGTAATGATGCCTCACATACAGAATGCCACACAAGCAGAGGAATTAGTCCGGTTAACTCGGTTTCCGCCGATGGGCGACCGCAGCTTCCCTCCGGCAGCCTTGATCAACAAACAGCATAATACAACGCCAGAAGGTCAGACAGTCTATGATGTGTGGAACAATCACATAGCTGTTATCTGTCAAATTGAAGATCTTCAGGGGTTAGAAAATATTGAAGAGATTTGCAGAGTTCCAGGTGGTGTGTTAAGAACTTCCTTCTCCAGCAGTCTCTCAATTGAACGGAAACAAGAAAGGAAAAGAGAGAGTTCCGACGTTATTCGTGGGTATTCGCTCTTGCCAGTGTACGTACGCTAATGCTGCTTATGTACAGTTGATGGCCTTTTCGTTGGTACCGGTGATTTGCGCATGTGCATGGGATTGGCCACTGGAACCTTCGATGGCGACGAACCCGTATTTGTCTCTGCCCTCCAGAAAATCCGAGACGCTGCGAAAGCCAATAAGCTCCCCATCATGGGATTTGGCATTTCACCTTCTACCCTTCTGCGTAGGATTGAGATGGGGTGGAATGCGTTCATCATCCATGGTGACATCGATGCAATTTGCACGTCAGCTGCTCAGTCTTTGGACACGTATAGCGATGCTGCTAATCACCATCTATCTCTTGGGAGCAGAGTCAACGGTGGCGGCACCGCAAACACTTTGGCTCATGATTTTAAAACGGGAACAGAGGGCGGTGGGTTTTCGGGTCCATCTTAAGTTGTGAGCCATAAAACAGACAGGGAGATATCTTTATTAAAGACCTATATGGATTTTTTATGTTATTAGAATAATCTAATCTTCCTCTCGCCTCGCGTCTAGTTTTCTCGTTCTTCCACGCTTGACCATTAAATCGTTCCTCGATAAAAGTGTAGAATCTTTTTACTGGAGATGACGCGCTGAGACTCTGGTTACGGTAGCATCGGGTCTATTGCGGTAGGCGTAACCTGTAGCATTACGTCATTAATTGCCTATGGGTAGTGACAGTCACATACTGTCCGTCTGACAACCATGTAAGTCTATGGTTGCGACGACGTTGGGTAGACAAAGTCTTGGGCTCGAGCAGAATCCTGTAATAAATGAGCAAAATATAATCATTTGTCATTTAGCCTCAATAATGAAGAGTGAATGCCACTGTATCTGCGAGGTCAATGGTTAGCTACAAGTAGCTTGTCACGTGCGCAGCTATATATCAGAGAAGTACAAAGCGCGAACACTCTCCAGATACTCCTGAGCTTTTAAACCTATAACAAATTTGCAGCTCCTAACAACATGGTACTTCCAAATACCGTTCTACCTGATGACCCCGTCTTTCGTAGACTGCTACAAGTTGCCACTCATAGAAGAGGTAACCCTATTGTTGATGACCGTTGCCGCGACACGCAGTTTGATTATTGCCACATTCTCCATGGCACTGTTACCCTTGTACAAAAGCTTCGAAGAGTTCTTGACAGGTCTATTTTGGATAATCGTGGTGGGTTTTATGTCGCTGTGTTGGCCCCCAATAGCTATGAATTTATTGTTGCGGTCCTCGCTGTCTTAGCTCTGGGTGGTGTAATTGTACCAATGCGTGAGTCTCTGCATCAATTTGTTAGGAGTCAAGTGATTAATGATAGCTCTTTGAAACAAATAGCGACAGGGTCGCTCCCAGCCGAAGCAGCGTATATCTTACGGCAATGCGATGCATGCTATGTGCTTGTCGGGTCCGAACAAGTCGATCTCCTTGCTCAGATCCAAAAGGAGGTCAAAATACCTTCTCTTGTCATTAAGAGCCAGATTGACGACGCCAACAGCCTGCTGCCAATCACTTCCTATACTCTTGATCCAGCGATTGCAGTGTCTGAAGATTGCCCTAGCATATTGTTCTTTACGTCTGGAACGAGTGGCCCTCCGAAAGGTGTTCTCCACGCCCGTCGGACCATCAACAAGTATACTCAGCTCGATGAAATGGGGCCAAATGATGAGATTTGTCTCATACCCAGAGGAGCATTCTGGTCTATTTACTTCACTAAAATTTTCCAAATGCTTCTGATCGGAGTTCGCATCGAGATCCATAATTTCGGTCGAAATTATAACCTTATCTGGGAGAAACTCCGTGAGCGAACCGGCACAAAAATTGTCTTGTCTCCCACCTTTTGGTATGGTATGATGGAATACTTTCATAAACACATCTCGAAACTGCCGGAGCCCACAATCAGTGAGTATGTCCAGGGGGTTCAATATCTTCGCGATGCATGCGCAACTGGAGCTATGCCTTCCACTCGTATTAAGAAATTTTGGCAAGACCTACGTGGTGGAAGGCCACTGAAAGTGCAATATGGGTCTACGGAAACGCAAGAAATTTCTATTTGCGATGAAGAATTCTGTAATGTGGAGGTAAGACATCCAAAAGTATGTGTTAGACTCTGCTGACACCTGCGTTTCTCAAGGGAGACTTGGGAAAACCGTTTCCGAATGTGACTATGAAACTATCGGAAGGCGAAGAAGGGGAGGTGCTTGTGAAGACTCCATCCTTATTTCTTGGGTATAAGTCTCATTCAAGCCCTTTCAAATAAGATTATACGGCATACACTAACGAAGGCGGGTAACATCAGCTATTTAAACTCCCCGGATTCGTCGGCAATGTGTTTCGACTCCGACGGATTCTTCAAGACTGGGGATCTGGCCATCCGCCAGAATGGACGTTACATCTTCAAAGGAAGAGCAAACATGGACTGTTAGCATTAGTCCCTCTCCCGTGCCCGCTTACCCTGGGAATTAAAATCTGACACTTACTTTTAACGCAGTGTTCAAATTCTATACGTACAAAGTCCCACGAATGAATGTTGAATCCAGTCTGATTGCGCTTCCTTACGTCTCGGAGGGTTACGTTATGCCAGTGACAGATCCGCAGTGCGACACTCGGGTGGCCGCCCTGGTGCGTCTCTACGATTGTCATCATGAGATTGATCTCAGCACTATCAGAAGTGACCTTTCGAAGGATGTGCCCGCTTATCAGTTGCCCTCTGTGCTTCGCATTTTGAGAGAAGGTGAAATGGTTCCACGAACATGGTCAGACAAAATTGCAATGAGGACTGCAATTCGGATGTTTTTCCCCCAAGATAGCGAGGAACGGCTCATTGGAGAGTCGGTAGAAGTTATGGATGTCAGTGAATTCATGAAAATGGGAACTGCAAAGCTGTGGGATCGGTCAGGAATCCGGTAGCTGATTCCGCGCAAATATTTGAAGAAACTATTAGCAGCCTCGTTGAAATAGATACCGGAAGGAAAAATGATCTTTGCAGCCGTCCACCAGCCGTGAATACACAAGCGCGAACCAGGAGCTGAATTAACGGTCATACTGTCATTAGTCTTGTCAAAACATTACGAAATATAATTTTCGCTTCTTGCGCCAACCCAAATATAACTTGAGCAATTCTGTACAACGATGTTGAATCATATATTTTCAATCATACAATCTAGTAATTTAGATTAGACAAATTTTACAACATGCAACTAGTCCAATAGCGATTCAGTTTTACCCCGATTGTAAAACGCACTTTGGTCCATTGTGTTTAAATTAATGGGGCTACAGCTGACTCCCCAGAGATATGGAGGAAAGTTGTTAACAACTCCCTAGTCACAATTTCTTAACGGACATAAGTAATTCTTCCAGATCTCTGACTTCTCCCAGACCCTAACTAGCCCGGCTTTCCACCTTCGACACAATGAAAATTGGTCTATATAGTGCTAGAGAGGCTTGGAAGCAGTTCGATACACTCCTTAATGATCTTAACGGCCTGTTCAATTTCGTGCTCGGTGACGACGAGGGGAGGTGCGATGCGAATAACGCCCGTACGACTAGATTTGAGCTTGGGAGTGTTTAGAATGAGTTAGATCAAATAAGGACATAGTGAGTAAATACTTACCAACAAGCCCTTCTTTCTCATCAACTCGCACAGTTCTATGCCAGAATGTCCATTGGTCTTAGACTGGTCGATGACGATTGCGTTTAGAAGACCTCTTCCTCGCACAGTTTGAATAACAGGATTTTGAGCTTGTACAGACTTCAAGCTGTCACGGAGAGAATTGCCGAGGTTCTCAGCCCGTTCGACTAGACATTCCTCATCGAGAACTTCGAGGGCACGCATGGCGACTGCTGTCCCAAGCGGATTCCCACCATATGTTGACCCATGCGTTCCAGGCTCAACAGTGAGAATCGCTTCATTGCTACCCAAAACACAAGAGACAGGGTACATACCACCAGTCATGGTCTTACCCAATAGAACCAGATCAGGCTTGATTCCACTCCAGTAGTGGCCGAGAAGCTTTCCGGTTCGCGCAATGCCGGTCTGAATTTCATCGCAAATTAGAAGAACGTTATACTCATCGCAAAGGGCTCTTGCCTCTTGAAGATAATCGTCATCCGCCACAATTACGCCAGCATCTCCTTGAATTGGCTCTACCAAGAAGGCAGCCAGGTTGGCGCCTGCTGACTGAAATGCCTCCCGTAGTACTGCCTTATCGTTATAGGTGATAAGCCTATTCGTTCCAGGAATATAACAGCTAATATTAGGAACCAAAGGACCATAATTATCGCGAGACTGTGTATCGGAAGCCAGAGAAATAGTGGCGATCTATTAAAAACAACTATATGTCAACTGCGTTCATTTAAAGCTACGTCATTAAATATCGGAGTACTAACTGTGCGTCCATGGTGGTTTCCCGCCGCCCCGAGAATAATAGCTTCATTTTCGGGAACACCCTTGACTTTGTAAGCCCACTTCCGAGCGACTTTCATTGCAGTCTCGGCCGCCTCCGCACCCGTACTTGATGGTAGTACTCTATCGTAGCCGAAAGTTTTGGTCATCATTGCGGCAAACTGGGGATATACGTCGTTATGGAATGCGCGCGACGTCAGCGTTAATCTTGAGGCTTGGTCAACAAGCGCAGCTACGAGTTTTGGATGGCAGTGCCCATGGTTGAGGGCAGTGGAAGCGGAGTGAAAGTCAAGATACTTAATGCCCTCCGGATCCCAAACGGACGCTCCCTGAGCACGGGATATCACAATTGGCAGTGATTGGTAGTTTAAAGCAGAGAAGTCCTTCTCAGCCTGGAGGGCAATATCGGTCGTGGGAGCGTGATGAGCAATTGCAACAGTTCTTCTCGCGTGCTTCTCCTTGCTATCGTTGGAGGACATGACTATTTATCGTACAAGATAGCTTATGCAAAAGAAAATAATATAACTTTCAGAAAAAACTGAATAAAAGAAAGAGCAGAGGATAAGGTTCATATATACCATGTCAGAGGAAAATATAAGCCTATTTAAGGGTCATAACTGCAAATGAAAAGTGGCCTCTGGCTACACCATTCTTTGTGTGACACACTATCAAGAATGTGTGAGGTTATGCTCAAACCTAAAGAAGCTAGACCTTACTTCGATAGCATTTACTTATCCTGCCAGTATGAAGAGCGACGACTAATATCAAGGGTACATTACAATACATGCCAGGGCAGCTCCGATATACTAAAAGAACATCTTACCATATACGGAGTAGTTGCGCCCACAAGCACCGCAGGGGACATAAGTCCATTGTTGATATCAGACGGTTCATATAATCCATTGCATTTGAATGCTAGGTTATGCCTCCTATGTGCTAGTGATTGGCCTCAACAAAATCTTGTTAGTTGATCAAGTACACGGTAGATATGCGCAACTCAATGAACAACCTCACAGGATGCTAATGGACGTCACGGTCCGCTACATTACACCAGGGCAAACACAGATAGGACTAATCGTCGCCACTACGGCAAATGATATAAGCGGCTATTAGCATCTGAAAGGTATAATCTTCCTAGTCCTTGTATTAACGCCTGGTCTGATTATTGATTGAAAAATTTAATAATGAGGCAAATTCGCACACGAGAGCAAGTGTGTGAAATATTCTCCCTCGGAATTAAACATAAGCGTAGCTATTTGACATAGTCGAGAAATCTTCATCTTATTACAAACTAGTTTATGGCGTCTTAAGGCTCTAGCTAATTGTGATAACGCTAAAGCATTATGTAGCGGGGCGATTAGCAGGGCCGGCATGTAATAATAAAGGCGCATAAGAGTTATTGGTCGGGCCGGCCCAAGGGTCAAGAGCAAACACACTCAATACAAGCCTCAAAGCTAGGGCATGACGTACCAAGAGTTGGAATTGATTGCACGCTCCGCTACCGCGCCTCGTGAGCTGGATGAGAAATGCATTTTGAGGTGAATCTCATTCAAACTTGGGTTAATTTTTTTTCTTTTTAGCGCTGGATGTAGGCAAGTCCTCGAATGAGAAGTGTGTGGTCGTAAAGTGCCGGAAAATCTAACGAAATCACTGTAGGTTACATAGACGCCCCGCATTACCGCTTTTGCTTGCATGCTTGCGATGTCGGTAGTTACATTCGCTAGATTGCGCATAAAAAAAGGCACAGAAATGTGAATGTCAAATATTTCGTCTTGATTTACTAAGACTTACTTAATAATAATATGGGAGAGCTCAATATCTGCATTGTATTTACTCACTTACCTACTCTATATGCGCTGGGTTCTCGTACCAACCAACGGAGCTCCGTAAGTACGAGACGTATCAATATGAAAAATAGACGCGCTGTCACACGGGAAATTCCACAGCAAAAGTGCTTCCTCCCATCTATAGCAACAATGTCCCTAGGCTCCTCAACGCTACATGCTCTCGATACGAAACTCAAAGTCGCAGCCGCCAAAGGTTTTATCGGTATAGAGATGTACTGGGACGATCTCCTCCAGTATTCCCTCTTATTCCGCAATAAAATGACGTCGTATAATACATATGGAGCCACGGAAAACAGTTTCGCTATTTTCGAAGCCGCTGACGATATCGCCAACTTGGCAGCTAGGCTTCGCCTAAAAATTATATCACTACAGCCGTTCCGCAACTTCGACGGTTTAACGAACCCTGATCTCCGGGAGAAACGACTAGAAGAGTTCAGGCTCTGGCTGGCTATAGCTCGTCGACTCGGCTCGGACATAATCGGCGTGCCGAGTACGCTGCCTACGGTTGATGCGGCGGATTATACTGGAAATCGTCACACCGCTGCGGCAGATTTGGCAAAATTATCGCGACTAGCAGAGGCCCAGGGCATACGTGTTGCCTATGAGAATTTATGCTTCGCAGCATACGTTAAGGATTGGCATCAGGCTTGGGAGAGAATACAACTCGCCCGCCAGCCTGAGAACCTGCTCTTTCTTCCAGATACCTTCAACCTCTGCGGTCAGACATATATGGATCCCGAAGAGACGTGTGGTAAAAGGCCTAATGCGACGATCGAGTTACGAAGGTCCCTCCAAAGACTTGTTGACACCGTTCCTATGCACAGAATGCCGTTGCTGCAAGTTGCTGATGCAGAACTACCTGACTCCCCACTAACCCACGACCACTCTTGGCGTAAAGAGGCGGGATTGGTCCCGCTTATGGCTCTGAGTCGGAATGCTAGGCTGTTCCCGTTCGAGGAGAAAGGGTATTTACCTATCTCAAGCGTCGTTCAGTCGCTAGTGAATGCCGGATGGGAAGGATGGGTAAGCATGGAGGTATTTTCAAGAACTACAGCGGTGGAAGGAGAAGAGACAATTTGGGAGCATGCGACGAGGGCATGGAGGAGCTGGGAGAGGTTAGCAGGTTCTATGGGTTGGCAAGTTCGGCCACTAATAGAAATAACAAATAACTCGTTTCCTGCTTAGGCGAAAGGTTGAAGGTGTGAACGGGTACAAATAGTAGTTAGTAGCTGTTGTTCTCATGAGGAGCAAGCTATGGTTAGTCAAATTAGTGAAGATATACTTGTATTCTAGTTTGATGAGGAGGAACTAGACCTCTTCTTATATATAGTTTCTAGCTAGGAATTCTTGGGATATTTATGATTTTTGGTGATAGTGGTAGTAGACGGTCTCAAGGTTAGCTCGTAAAGCTTGAACGCAATGTCTATTATATCCCAGACAGGCAAATGCGTGACCAATGTGCTGTCTGTTTCGTTCAGCTGATATGCAAGTCGTGGGTAAGGATATAAGCGACGGTGAAGAGGAGGATGCGTCGAGAGAGAGCGCACGCTATCGTTCTGGTTGTAATTGAACCGCTTGCATGATCGCTTAATGCTTTCTCGACGTGTTCTACAAAATCTCGTTTTACCGAACCTTCGAACCAATTCGTGGAGTTGTCGACCTTTCTTTGAACCTTTCGTGCTTCAAGCAACTAAAAAATACATTGTTGGAATATCCATTCAAGGCACGTGGGCACGTCACGTGGCCACTCTGGCGCGTCTCGTATATACAGCGCGGGTATAGATATTCATCTTCATCTTCTCTTCTTTTTCTAGACATGCCTAATGAATTGAATACTTTGTTTATTGTTTTGCTTCACCTTCTGGTACCAGCTACTCGAAGCCCTGTGCTTCCTACACTAGCGACCAGAGATAACGCCACCTTGTTGGGATAAATAGGAGAGGTTCAAAATGATTTGCATTATGGGAAGAGCTGTGTTACAGTGATGATTGAAGAAAAATCTCTTGTCTGACAGCCTCGTCAAAATCCCCCTACAATCCGTGACACGCCTGTCTTAGGTTCCTGCCCGAGGCCAAGAGGCCACGGACCCTTTCTCTCACTGCTCGTGCATCCACATATCTGTTCAGACTCGAGATGCTCGTCTTCGCGATAAGTGCCGTAAATAGCTAGAACCTATCACATGGTCACATCTATCGGATAAGAAAGGTTATTTGTGCTGAGAATCGGAGGAATTTGGTCAAGCTGAAAATACGAGGACACGAGGCCTGTAAAATAACACAAATAGGTGGATTTCAGGCTCTTCAAGAAGTTCAGATTCAAAAATATCAATCAATTCAGTCAGAATAACATCCTTCTATTCCTATAAATTTCCAGTGCTCCAAAATTGCTCAAAGTGCACATAACGCAACAATATCCGCTCCATACACGTGTAATCCAACACACCTACGACAATCTATTCAACCTCTGACCCATAGCTATGGCATCCACCATTCTGCGAGATACGTCGGGTAGGCCAAAATAACTCATGCGAAGCCGGGCATCTATTAATGGCCACTCCTCCGCATCCCGAAGTCTTGACGATGGGAGTTGATAGTAATAAGTGCCTTATTCAAAGTAAAGCCAACAATTTCGCAGGCAAGAGCCACGACGATCTCCGTTATGACACTTAAGCTCAGATAGAGCCCAACGGTGGAGGTACTACCAACTAAGATAATCAGACAGGAGTACACGAGTCGGAGAATGACGAAAGGGATGCAGAAGACAACCGCTAGTAGGATACGGTTTTCGCCCTTAGGAATGTAACTCCTACTGACAGTGGCATAGGCTACCTCTAGGCAGAACATAATGAAGACAGCCACCATGATGATTATGCCCACGTGGCTAAGAGCCGAGTAGTGGACCTTGAGTTGACCACTCTCTACGGTGATACTGGATTTGATGCCGCCAACAATAACAAGGACAATGGCTAATAGCATAAGAATTTCGATGAGTTGTTGATGCAAAGGTTTGAGAATGATTTGGCCACAATTACTCATTGACAAGAACAGACGATTGAGAAGTCCAAATAAGATTAGGATCAACGGGCCAAGGCCAAGACCGTTGGTAGTCTGCCAGCCGCTATACAAAGCGTAGTTATCAGGCTCAGAAATCGTGCCAAGCCGGAGACCGGAGCCGATGATACGGGCGAGGGAGAGGACAACGAGGTAGCGCCATCCGGTAGCTTTTGTGAAGCCATGTTTGACGCATAGGATTATTGCACCTCCTAGTGAGACGGCGAAGATGACGATTTGGACAATCGAAATCAAGTCATATGTATCGATAGATTGGCTCATTAGGAATTTCTGTTGTCGTGGCTCAATGTGGCTCGTCAAGTAGTTTTGAGGTAAAGTCTTCGCAAAATTTCTTATCATGTCAAATAAATAGATCGTATAGTCAATTTTGCTTGGATCGGGTGGGTGGCTCAAAGCTGTATATTGTGAGATCAAAATTTACTACAGGTCGCCAGGGAATTGATCATAAATAGAAAACTGCCGTGTTGTAAAAGGGGCAAAGACAGATAAATGACATGCACGTGGCGGAGTAGGCAGTGGGTGAAAACATCTTCAACTATAGGTACAATGCAAACCCCTGCTGTTACTTGTGTGAAGGAAACTTTGGAGCAGCATGAAACGACAGACCAACTTACAAAGGGGAAATGGTGGGCAAATGGGGGTTTGGGGGCGTTTGTTGAAAAGCTGCGCCCGTTGGTACCACCAGGTTATGTCAGATTAAATATTCGCTGCACCAAAGGTGCAAAAGTATAAGCTTACTACATATTATTATAGTAAGTAATTATCATGTTTTATATTATCCAACGCGCCCCTTAGGGAAGGCGGGGGGCTGGCTTTCCTGTTCCGGTCGTCTATAGGTGGAAATTCTCAGTCGGCCCTTTCCATAAACCGCTCACCCATGGGCTGCTTCCCTCGGGCGGCTCCAACTCTCGACCTTTACCACATAAGATGACATGTGTAGCCAATTAGCGCATTTTCTGTAGGGTGCTGGCGCGCGCAGCGCGTATGCCTTATAAATAGGTGTAAGGTGCAATGCAAGCAGTCCCTTGCATTGACGGATCTTTTTGGTCTATTGGGGTAACAAGCACACCTTGTTATCTTACATTTTTCCGGATGTTACAGGTTAGCGTGAACGTCACCCTCCCGAGCTCATAACTGTCAGATAAAATATCCGCTGCACCATATGTGCAAAAGTATAAGCTTACTAAATACTATTATAGTAAGTAATTATCATGTTTTATATTATCTAACAGGTTAAGGTCCTTTGACCCGAAGTGATGTAGGACATTTCCTTACTCGGCAATTGTACTGCGACGACGAGAACTCTCAACATTTCCAACAACCTGGCAGCAATCTACAAGCTTACGTGATCTCGTTGAGCTATCTTCGTTTATGAAATATTTGATGGACAGTTATGTATGTACATATCTCTTTCGACGGTCAAGACTGTCACACAAAGAATGGCGTAGCCAGAGGCCACTTTTCATGTGTAGTTATGATCCTTAAATAGGCTCATATTTTTCCTGTGACAAAGACAGATTAATAACGCCACAATTGAAGTCACCGGCTCGGTTATGTATGCCAAGCATCAGCAGTCGGTGCTTCCTGGATCCGGAGAAGGCTGTATTTCGGCAAAATCTGTGTCGGGACCTGTCAGTTAGCTTAGGGTATCGTGTGGGGAGGCTTATCGCTTCTTCGTCGCCCTCTAACTTCTCCTTGTGTGGGTTGCACAGGGTTGTGCAATGATCTAGATCATCGGCTTCAAATGCAATATATTAATAATTCAGTCTGTCTATCTAAGAAGAAGAAAATAAGTCAAGGTGGAAGTCATGATATCGTCGTATAAATATCGTGGCTTGAAGGTAGCCACGTGACGGGCTCGTAAGCTTCCTATTGTGCTTGGCGGCATTCCAACACCTTGAGAGTGACTTCCATGGCTGAGAATGATGGATTCACGTTGCCCTACCTAATTCGCTAGGACAGTTGTAGCGATTACTGAAACCGAAAACTGGTGATTGTATTTATTAAGGTCATTGAAGTCACGCTTAAAACAACATATTTACTGCATAGAAAGACTGTAACTGAGGCGAAACTTTGGTGTTCTGGTTAGACATATGGTTCTTACATCACACTTGCCTAATAATCTAACTTGCCTCCCTAATTAGATGACACCGGCTGATCTGTCGGAGAAATTTCCCGTTGAGCTCACACCGTCTTCCGAAAACGATGAGTGCGTGGTGGGGCTTTTCTGGCATAGGCTAAGGCAGGGATACTGTGGGTTGCACAGGGGTACTGTGCAAGTTGATATAGATCAAATGCTTCAATTCAATATATTCATAAGTGTCTGTTATCTAAGAAGAAGAAAAGAAGTCACGGTGGAAGTCACGATATCGTCGTATAAATATCGTGGCTAGAAGGTGACCACGTGACGGGTTCTGTGCTTCCTATTGTGCTTGGCGGCATTCCAACAGATACAGATCGCCCCGACGCCATACCTTTGGTGTCAGGGGCCCGTTAGGTGACTCTGGCCGATAGGCGCCTTATATAGCTGGATACCGGGGGCATTCGGCATCGGCCGCTATTGCTGGATCTTTTTGTTCCTGGTGCAGGGGTAAACCCAGTGCCCACCGTGACACTTGGTCCGCGTCGGCATTCGGCGTTAAGCTACATATTGGGGTTTGCTCCACATATTTTCATCTGCCACATCTCCCTCATTATTACTGGTTTTTGAGTTTCGTTAGTTAGATCAAACTTATGGATAATTGCGCCGAAAACAGCTTCCGTTCTGTTCTGGTAATATTGTGGTTTGTTTGTTATATTAGCGGTCCAGTGTGCAATTAAAAGGGCACTAAATGTTGGATACACCGGGGTTATGCTAATGGACGACTATTTATTTAGTAGTTAATCGTTGATTCGCGTTTACTCAATTCTTGAATTTTTTGGTAATTCTTGTTGGAGTGGGGTTGGCCCAACCCAAGATAATCAAAACACCCATCCCCATCGCTTTATCTGTGATAATGGCCAGGTCATGCGCATTACTTGTTCCTGCCACGATGGTGAAGCCTGGGGTGTGGTTTAATGCATGGAATCCACCGGGATGCCGAAACCACCGTGGAAGCCAGGACAGGCGTACGCTACGTTGCCTAGGGCGTAAGTTCTTGATTAGTAGCGACAGCTATACCTTTGACCATATAGACATACCCATATTAGTCGAGCCTGCTATGGCAATGTCGAAATTGCAGCTAACGGGAGAGCCAAGTAGCTCCATTGCGGATGCATACGCTAAACAAATAGTCTTGTTGGGCCTTAATTCCGCGTAACAGTTACTCCTGTGTCACAAGTGAGCAGCTATGGAAGTCGGTCTCTAAGGCAGTGGAAAAATGTCCTTGATTTCTATCTAATTGACGGGAATTCGGCTGCTATTTATCTCTACGATATTCCTCTTTTCGTGCATTTATTCCATTCCATTGATTCTGACGATATCGTCGATATCATCCGTTTCCGGTGATGTTGAATTCCTCGTGCGGGGCGCATTCCTCGGCATTGTTCAATTTTGACGATATTGAATGCTTCCGGTCGTACGATTCTGTTGAATTTGAATGCTTCCGACGATGTTGAATAATTCCGGTCGCATTGTGTGTTTTCGGTGATATTGAGTGCATCGTTGTGGAGTGCTTCCTGTGACATCCTGAGCCAAAATCAAACTAAGCTAGTCATCGCAAGCCCTTATTGATGTCAAGTGTCGCCACGGAAAACATATTGCCGCCGGAGACTGACCTTTTGTATTCAACTGAACAGCCCGTAGCCAAAGCGGCCCCATAAAAACATTTGACTACTCTGTCTTTGACAGCCTCCGCTGCTTTTAATGTCGTATTTCTACAATAATAGTTCACGGCGGCACTGGCATGAATTACATTCGGACTTTGTCCACCATTTGCAATTACGCCGTGAATTCTTTCATGCGGCTGGATCTGTTGTCTCAGCATTGACACCCCACTTTAACATAAACAGACAGCATCGAGAGCGTTGGTGCCTTGCCATGGAGCATTTGCTGCGTGTGCCGACTTGCCAGTGAAAGTGGCCCTTATTTTGACGTTAGCAGTCGGTTTACTGTAAGCTACACCCAACACACCGTCTGAAAACCTGTTAAGAGCTGTATGGTGAACCATAATACACGCATCGACATCCTTGTATGGCCCCGCTTCAACGAGACGAAGCTTTCCGCCTCCGGCTTCCTCTGCCGGAGTTCCTATCAGCCTGACCCGACCAGGGAGTCGATGTTCTTTTATGACGGCGGCTACGCTAGGAAACGCGGCAATCAACGAGGTGGCAGTCAGGTTGTGGCCGCAAGCGTGGCCAATCTTCGGAAGGGCGTCGTACTTGACATTGAAGGCAACCTGTGGAGATTAGAGTGGCACCTTCGGAAATGACTGATGCCTCGTATTAGCTAGATTCGTACGATAGTGGAAGAATGTGGCACGATGCCAAGGAATGTAGGCCTAAGGCCACTAAATTCAAGGTAATTTCCCGGTCACTGAAGGTCAATAAAGTAGGGTCAAGATGCCCTTCAGAGGGTATTATTCAAGTCAGAATATCATCTATAAATATCACTGCTCACACTCTTCAATATCGTCAAATCCGTCTATTCCTGCCTATTTCCACTGTTTCCAAATTGCTCCTTCTGCTACTTATGAAGGCACATAACGCAACAGCAAGATGCCACTGTACCCTTCTAAACTTGTTCATGCAACGTCTTGGTCCGTATGTGTTGAAACTAGGATGGGTTCCATCAGAAAAATCAGTGCCGTGAATAGCTAAGAAAGAGGAAGTTTAGACTTACTACAGGAGAATGCAACTGGTATCAGGAAGCTGTCAAGAGCGCTAGGAAAAAGCCAAGAAAATCCTTGAATATCATGGGACAGAATCAGGATCTAGAGGCCCAGATACTATTACTAGGGTAGATTGAAGAAAATCCCTGCGGGTTTGGAAGGCATTAGGCATCATCAGGAGCATCCAATATTTTTTTTTCTGCCATTTTCCGTTCTGCTCATTTGTTCAGACCTGGGTCCTCACAAACGTAAGAGAATAACTAGACTCGTTTTATTGCCTGACTTGAACTAAACAGCCTAGGGAACATATACCGAGACACAACAGTAGCGGAAAGTAGCTTCTCAGCTATAGAATTCACCTCTCTTCTAATGGTCGTAATCTTTGACTAGGTTCAGCCTGAGTATTGAAGGTGTGAGAGGCCCTATTCTCAGGGACGCAACTCGTGCACCCCGGAGCTCTGGTTAGGACGGCCATATGAGTTACTGATAACGCAAAGGTAATATTCACTTTCAGTGCCCCGTTTAAAATCATAGTAAGATGCAACTCGTGCATTGATGAATTTAGGATACGAGATTTGATGTTAAGCGCCCTGCATTGTCGCTGCCGTCCTGAGAAGAGAAGATTTTTTTTTTCGTCATCAAAATTTGTACTTTGGGTCACGTCTTAGCTTTCTCCTCACAAGTGTTACCCTCGGAATTTGCTGGAGACGCCTCTTCCCCATGATGATATGGTTTTTGGGTTCTGGTAGCGAAACCGGAGGCTGAAGGTTGTATTTCAGCTGACAGCTGCTTCTCAAAGTCATGTAGTATGGACAATGGTTTTGCAGCTCGGTAATCTGTGCAAATAAGCATTGATGGAACGCGAATACTCAACTTCGGCAGCAAGATTAGTAAGGCCGGCCAAGAAGTTTAAAAAGTAAGATAAACGGAGGAATGCAAACGAAATGAGATTGAGATATCTGTTATTTACCTGTTTAAGTATCAAGCAAACTCGAACCCCGAGTTGTGAGCCGATGTAGTCCAGACGGCCTCGCACCCACATTCTCTGGGCATCGGTCAAGTAGTCCAGGGATTGTATAAATGCAAGTGGCCATGCCATGAAATAGCCCATTAATCCCTTTAGCGAATTGTTATCACCACACGCAAAGGTTGGAAGGTTCGGCATACCGGCTCTGTTCCTGTCCTGACGAAACCATCCGAGCTGGAACGGCACAGAGGCTATGACGTCGCTCACGAGACCTGTGGTTACTCGCATGGCTCTGGCGTATCCTTCAGTGGTCTTGTAGCTTACTGGCGCGTGTGTCCACGCTATACAGCGAACAATGATGGAGTGTAAAATAGCTCTGGCACATCGCATCAAATTCCACACTGCAGAAATCCAGAAGTCGTGGTAAACATCAATCTTCCCGAGATAAGCCTCAGCTTGATAATAATTATCCTGGCGTATGCTACTTATCCAAGCAGCTGACTTGTAATGGAAGTGTTCTGGAGAATTTTCAGACCATTCTTTGCATTTAATATCGAGGGCTTGGCATCGTCGAACGATTCCCACGGCACAGCCCGTGTTAGATTTGCCTCGACAGGTGGACACAAGCTGGTTAGCCTGCCACCGAAGTCCACCAACTTCAAAGCAGAGTCTCTGGCATTCTGCGGCGTGTGCATCTCTACCAGCTCCTTCAACAAACCAAGATGCATTTATCCACATTGGAGGCTTCGCTGTGCTCAAGTTATAGATGATCTGTCCAATATCAGCCGCAAAACTTCTGCCGTGCCTGCTAATGTAGCCTTTTCAAAACAAACTAGCACACTAGTTTCTGAATTACGCGTACGTACCGTTTGCATTCGAACTACAATGAGCATATCAACGCCAATTTTTGTTTCAAGCTGCTTGCAGCCACGAAGTTTGACTAATCGTATAGCCCCATGCAAATGGGAGACCCACGCCAGTCGGCCCATGATTTTCGCCGAGATACATTCGAACAAGCCCAACAAGAGAACTGAAGCTAGTGTTGCATCCTCAGCAGCAGTTATTGGATCATGCAACACAGCAGAAGTTTCCGCTAAAGCTTTAGTATATTTCTCGAGAGCCAGCCGCTCAAAGTGATTACGATTGCCAACACTATTGTTGAGAGATGCCATGGCGCAGGCTTCAAAGGCATATTGATAATGCGGCGTAGTCTTCTCGGCATTTAATAGCGGCAAGACGAACTCCATAAAGCCTACAGCTGTACCGTTTCGGGAAATCATTATATAGTTTGAGATGAAGTGACATGTCGCGCGCTCCTCGAGGGACGGTTGAAGAGTCATAACGGTGGTAGGCCCGGGTTCTGCGCCGAATAAAAACGCGACATCGTTTCCTGCCTTCTTGTTATTATGTCTTATTCGTCTCCACACAACTTTCTGTGTCCCTTTCTGAGATGTCGATGCAGATCGATGATGCGGCGACACCTTAGACTCGTCTCTGTAGCCGGGGCAAAATATGCGACTCTTGGCGCATTGGTCACATGTGGGCCTCGCTTCATCACACTGTGCTGTGTCAGCGTGCAAAAAGACAACGGGCGACTGATAAGAGTGTCACCGTCAAGATAGTGAGTGGAACACAAGGTCAGACAACCTTAACCCTCCGGACCCGGCACATTTTGCATCCTTTCGAGGACTTCCCGTAATAAGCCATCAGCGCGTGACTACTTGCAAGAGAGTCAATTCTGAGAAGGCAAACTAAATAGAGCTGAGATTGGCGCAGACTCTTGACTCGTATGTTTCTCCACGCAAGTAGGAAATGCAAACGGTACCGAAATAAAAACTTGAAGGCAATGGTATGTGACACTCGAGAAGTGTTGGCTGCTAAGCTTAATCTAAATAGATGATCAAGCCTCCTTTTGAAACCAGGCTATGCCGCGATCACCAATACCATGTGCTGCGTGACGATCACTGGAAATAAGGTTTCAAAAGCACCTGCGCTATTGTCCGCCATCGGCATCGTCATCACGTGACTCATTTGCAGAGCTGACTTGTGCAAAGCAAGATGGAACAACTGAGGGGTAGAATGCTAGAAGCCTGAGCTGGTTGATTACAAGGAGGGATCTATTGTTCGAAAATCCGACCTTCCTCGGGGGCTAAAGAAAAGCCTTATTCCTGACCACAACAGAAAGGCTGAAAATCTAGCTGCAAGCCACAGTGATCAACGATAGAAAACTGGGTCAAGTCGCCGAATCCTTCCACAGCAGATGAAAAGACACGATAGGAAACTATCAAATTGAATGAACCCAAGATAGTCTGACGGATACCCCTAAATTGACGGAATCTAGAGAGCGAATTCATGTACGAATTACTGTCAATCTCCTCGCTAAACTAGATGGGAATCAAGGGCAACATTCCACCGCACGCATTAGCATCAGACCGACCATAGGCGCCACTTCGTGACGAACACATTGTTCTTGACTGATTAGAGATCCCTCCCTCTAACATGCGTACTTGGATATATATTAGAAACCTCTGCCAAATCAACACGATGCTGACGGTTGTCACTCAGATAAAGACCCCAAAAGTGTTGGAATGCCGCCAAGCACAATAGGAAGCACAGAGCCCGTCACGTAGCCACCTTCTAGCCACGATATTTATGCGACGATATCGTGACTTGCACCGTGACTTCTTTTCTTCTTCCTTCTTAGATAACAGACACTTATGAATATATTCAATTTGAAGCCGATGATCTAGATCATTGCACAACCCTGTGCAACCCACAAAAAGAGCTTGACTTGCTTCCATGACGCTGTCCGACTCACATCCGGCTCTAGGCCAAATTTAGGCCACCTCGAGCTGCGCACGGAGGTTTAGTGTCCCCATCTCTATCAGGGATGCGCTTGGTTGCTCTGTTCACCGCGAAACAAGTCGTCATGGGTGCGCTGTTCGACAAATGCCACATTAGATTTCCGCTTCGTCTCAGAGCGACGATAGCCAGTGTACTCCGTACAACGGGCAAATTCTAATCACTAAAAATGGAGCAACTGGAGCCAGCCACTAGTCTTGGAAAAGAAGTTGAGCGAAGGTCTTATGCCGACCCAGTGCGCCGGCACCATATTCTTGGCGGCTTGCAGGAGCGTTGGTATCGGAGCAGTAGTAAGTCAATTAATCCACGGAGCCGTACACACCGTCGCGGCCGAATTTGGAATGGCAGCTTTCTCGCCACACCACGACGCAGAAACTACAGGTAGGATTCTGGCACAGAACCCAGCAGCCTGTTGCCGGGGCGCTGTTGTGTGTGCTGCAGCGAGGCTCGAAGATGTTGACAAATACGGCACTGTCGCGAGACGCATGTTTTCACATATATTTATGAGCGGAAAGGTGTGGGAGAGGGGACGTGGCTGTACTGAAATGGGGGACCGTTAAAACACTGCTCGAGAGATCAATTGACTACTGCTCCGAATACCAAGGCTCGTTTGCGGCCGCACGTGTCTGTTGCCGCATCATGCAATCCAAGGGACCTGCTCCATACTATAATTCCATAGGCGATTAAGGGATAGAATATGGTGGCCCCCTCACGGAGCACAGGGGATTCTAGCAGTGATACTACAGGGGGGCTACAGGCCTTGAGGTATGTTCTCCGTACATTGGGAGACTTTATGTTTTTGCGTGCCTCTGAGTATAGTACCAGGAAACTCTCTTAGCGCGGTACTAGCATGTGTGCAAGAACTTTGTGTCACATACGGAGGGAGTGCAGTGACAACTTGTTTCCCTTGCGAGGCGCCTTGTCCGTAACGGCATTTACTAGCGCGGGGTGGCACGGGTTGCCGGACCATCCTGCGGCCTGTCTGCTCCGCACTGGAGCCGTGGCGTGCTGTAGGCTCCACCAAGTAAGTCTACCTCTCCCTCGCAATCGCCACATCAGGTGCAGCCTAGCGATAAGGCCCAACCTGCTCTAACGCTTGCATCGCATTTTGGAATTGGAACATCTCAACGAATTCATGATGAAATCTTTTGGATGAATATGACATTCTTTTTGTTTAAATATAGACAGCCCAGAAGTTGAATGGAATAACGAGAACACGGTTTACACGTACTTCCAAGTCCAACTTCCTACCTACGGTTTACGCCGCGTTCCAAGCCCGAAAATGCATGCCTCTTGAGGCTGCCTTTCCAACGACGCAGAGAAATGTTGTGTTCCGCGGCTACATCTGTCTTTTCCCTTTGCTGTCGCTCCATCATAACTTGCTCCTTTCGGTTTAAAAAAGACCTCTGGATTTTAGAGGGGAGATCGGCGTAAAAGTACGGCTCACGTGACAGCCTCTTGGAAAATTGCCCATTGTAACTGGTTTTATTTTTATTGATATTCTTTGATTCGTGAAAGAGTGATTAGATAGCGTTAGCAAATAGCTTAGAAAATTCAAAGGGGATTGGGAGCTGGGTCAAGCCGCGCATTAAGGCATATCAAGTCTTACTTTTGGTTCTAAAGCTGAAAACAATGCAAACTTGCAGTCAAACTTGAGAAGACTACCTGATATTCCCGGGTACAGGTGTTCACGAGGGTATTTTGGAACATTGGAGTCATTGGTGTCGCGACGTTCGTGCGATTGGCGCTGTTCCCCTACATTTAGCCCCGCTCTTCCGGCGTATATAATTTCAACTAATTTGGCAGACTTGGGTTCTGGAGGCGCGGCAGTATATCCAAACGTGTGTCGATTGAAGTTACCGGTATGATCTTGACTTGATACACCTAAAACCGAATCAAAAGTTAGCCACTATTACGTTGTGGATTACTAGCTATAAAACTTACCAGCTAAGATAGATTCTCTGAGCGACGGACCAAGATCAAGGTGTAGATCAAAATGAATGTAACCCTTGGCAAGAGTCTCGCCATAGTCAGTCCGTACTGATCCTAGGCACGTTGGACGCGTGTCACCACAAACTTTGCCTACCTCCAGTGTCGTAGGCGGCTTTGAAGACTCGGGTGTCATTTTGGCCGGTGGTATCAAAACAAAAGGCTCCAAAAGGTCGAAAATATAACTTGCAAGAGATAGTAATAAAGCTAAAAAGAAATAAACAAAAGAAAAGAAGTAGAAAGGAGCCTCTTAATGCCATTTATGATGCCTAGAACAATTGTTTATCCATCACTTACATGGACTTGTGAAGACGTAGTTAGTTTATTAATCTGTAACAGCACTTAGATTGTTAGATAAGAATTGGCACGCATTTTAGATATTAATTCGCAACAGTCTGTTCATATAAATCGCTTCCTTCTTGGAGTAGGGTTGCAGTAACGCGCGGTCCCTTCGCAAGTTTGACAAAGCAGGAGGCTAGATATAAGTAGGAATTGCGGGGCTAGTTACTTTAACCCTTTAATAGTGATAAGCGACACTACGTATTATAGAGAACTAATTTTAAACCAAGGAAAGAAAGAGTCTTCCGTACCTCTGTGTTTCTGAATAGCAATCTCCTCTAACTCAGAAGAAATCGGACGATATAACCATTGATATCTCTATGATAATTATTACTTGTGTCAAAATAAATGTTTAATTAAGGTTTATTTCCCCTGGCCCTCAACCTGCGTACGCTATAGCTAGCAGCGTAGCAACTGTCTGTGCGCGCTTCGACACGTGGCGAGACGCTTTATATGACGCGACCAACTCAATCGCCGGGTTTCCATTCTTGGAAAAACGATCTTCTTATGTAATCTTTTCCGCGTAGATCTAAACAGAGAACTTGATACATGTAGATAACGAATCACGCGATTGCTGCGACTAACCACCCTTCAAAGTCACGCTATTGGCAGCTTGGTTGCTCATGCGAACTGCGGTTATTAAATGCGGTGCCCACCAGCGCTATAGCCCACCAAATGGTACATGGCCTTTGCTTATACTGCAAGAAAGGTACGGAACAGCAATGGTTCCATCATAGGATCCCCAAGAATTAGATTCTTGTAATTACCTTTCGGTAATATCAAGAGCAGCCTAAAGATTCGTGTAAAACTTGTATAATCTAAAATGAATGAATAAGGTCAAGGTCCTCATCCGTCCATTCGTCTATTAAGCCCCGTGGGAAATTCAATAAGGCTACTAAAAACCTATTATGGTCCTCACGTTTGCTCATAGCCTCGTTAAACCCCATGTTGTTACGACCCTGGCTAGCGGGCTGCAGAAAGACCGGCTATGGGCGCCACTCCGCTATGAAGCGTGACCACGTATCGTAAGAACTTTACTCCACAACGGGCAGATGAAGATTCACGACGGGTTCACGGTAAACCAGGCGTGAACCCACCAGTAAAGGCACTATGAGTTCATCGTGAAGCGCCAGTGAACCAGTTAAGGGATTACTATGGATTCACTATTAACCAACGGTGAACCACGTACTATGTGGGCATTACCAAATTACACCCTTTAGACAGAATGACTAGACAGTCTTCAACACTATCATTAACCCTGAATACATTGTTTACTCAAACTATCACCGGTTACGATCTACGATGTCATACGGAAATCCGTGTAATTTAATTGATTTCGTCAGAATAACGATAATCCAGATATTTCTCGCAAGCCACATTCATGAACATAATCGAAGGGCCGAAATCAAACTGAATCGAGCTGAAAGACTAGTCAGAAGCCATGATATTTGTGAGTAGCTTCAATAGGAGACTAGCGGCAGCCACAGAATCCTTCCACACATAATGAATAGGAACAATAGAAAAATATCGAATTGGATGAGCTCAACAGGTCTGACAGGAATCCTAGATTGACGGCATCGTGAGAGGGAATTTATGTATAAATAGCTAACAATTTCCTCTTCAAATTAGATAGAAATCAAGGAAAACTTTCCACTGCACGCACAAGATAACCATAGCTGATCACATTGTGACATACGATGTATTACCAACGTGACACTAACCTCATTGCTTATACCGACGTCCTAGAATATCTGCCAACATAAATCTAGGCTAGATTTATCCTTGGACTAATCACAGCCGTCACAAATATGCCTATGACGTTTAATTTCTGCTCTTTGCCACTTGTTTTCTTGCTTGCTGCAGATTCTCGTGTTCAGTAATTATGCGAGCCAACTAGCTCAGGGCCTATTCTCCAAATGCCCAAAGTCCTATCTTCGGCAGTTAAGGCGACGTCTGCTACATGTTACCCAAGGTCACAATAGGGGTCAAACAATGAGCAAGTAGTGAATGGTAGCTGTGGTTTGTTGATCTTCTTACTCGTTAAGATAGCTAGTCGCTAGCATAGTTGCTGCCTGCACCGGCTTCGAATATATCTCTATAACTGGCAGCGACTAGAGCACGAATTTATTTAAAAAAAAAAAAGGTAAAATGGATCCAGAACCTCGAAAAGTGTCATCCTGCATATTGTCTTCTGGAGAAGGCCTATGGGCTAAAACTCTCAGTGCTATCGAGAGCGCGGGATACACTCATAACGAATATGGCATCTTGCCTGCATTTTATGCCGCGCTTAATGCTACAGTAACCCCCCAAAAAAAACAAATCCTCCAAGGGTCTTTTAAAGTTACAAAAATTAATCAACTTGATACGTAAATTATATTATCACAGTTTAATGTGAAGCTATGTACGTCAACTCCCTTTAAAGGGGTAATTAGGCAGCCTAGCTTACGGTTTCCAAAGATAGCAATTAACCTAATTGAGGCTAACTGAGGCGAATTCGCAGACTGAAAATATTAAATAACAGACGCTTTTCCATAATTGGAGCTCACCAACATCTGTTTTAACTGCTATGGACTAATTTCAGAAGGGCCCGGTGGATTAGTGCATTAGATATCTTTCATGACGGGCATGGGTAAAAATGTTGAAGAGGCAAATGCAGCGCTAAGCAAGGGGGGTTGAGGGCAGAAAAAGAAGCCTGTTTCAAGTAGACAGGGTTATTTTATTGCAGAGGACAAGCTCTTTCTACTAGAGAAATGCAGAAGAGCGGATAAAGCAGGGAGATTATGCTTCTTACTTGTTTGCCCAGGAATAAAGACATCAAAAAGACTCCTTCTCAAGATGAATCGAAGTAACCAACATCCAAGATCAAACTACCTTGAAGGCCGGCTGCCTATCCTTCAGGAACCTTCTACATGCATTCCGTCGCACGAAGGTCGTGCCTACAACACGACTATGTTGCAAAGCTAGCGAATATCCTTTCCGTTATCTCCGTAATCATCTCATCCTTCAGTATGTCGATTCATTGGCACCTATGGTCGCGTTATATATCGGGCGCATGCTCTCAGCAATCGACCTTGGCGCTTTTGTCTAACGCTAACTATGCAGTGAGCCAATTAAGTTGTCACAATTGCTTTTAGCCTAGAGTAATACTCAGACTACAGCTTTAGACTGCCTATTATCTGTTCGTTTTTAGTCAAGACAAGGCTCTAGCGTTCCTGTTTCAGAAAACTCAAATGAACAGTTGCCGCTCGCTAGTTACAATAATACAGCAAATAACTAAGCGTGAGTGGCGGTTCTACTTTAGTCTACCCCGCCAAAAGAAGGTTATTAATCTGCAGCAAAATGCATAATTGACCGGTCCGGCGGGTTTACTAGGAACTCTGTACCCACATCTTGTCTAGAACCAGCAACCTTTATGCAGATCCGTAGATCTTGCCAGCGACATTGAGTTTCGAAGCTGGCCTGTGCTGTCGAGACGAAAATAATTTCTAGGCTCACACTTTGAAGAACTAACCACTAGGTCGTGCGCATTGACACAATGTGGCCTAACAACACGGGACATACACTTTACAGCATACCAGGGCTAGTCCCTAAGAATTATCCGTGCGCGGGAGTGAGACGCGTAACACGGCCGAGCCTAGTGGATCGGCCCACGATGCTTGGCGATGGAAGACAGGAATAGGGTAGCGTAGGCGGAATAATTCAAATCAATGGTTGCGTAATTTGCTTAATTAATGAATAACAAAATAAGAGAAATGTAATATATTCAGAATAATAATAATTAAATAGTCCAATTCAATCTTCTTAACGCATCGCACGACGTGGCTGATATTCCACGATGCTGTTAAAGACTCGAGCTTAAGCTCGCGTACCTACTCCGTACAAGGCGCGTTGCTGACGCAGAGTGGAGGGACAAGGCAGGCGTACCCCTGTCAGGGGCACACCGCAGCGCGTTAGCTTAGCAGCGTAGAGAAGATAGGAAGGGAGCTTCTTGCTCCCTCTTCTCCCTTCTCTCTCCTTAAGCTTATAGATATTACAATTGACGCTTGTTTGCAGATGCCCCAAGGCCAGTCCATTACAGATGCAATCACTTGAGGCTTATGAGCCATTTTCAAGAAGAGTCAAATTATTGAGACAAAAGGAATTGTTGATTGTCAGCTAAGCTATGGAAGAATTGGTCGTCTTATATATGCAGATTGCACATAATCAAAATGACTAAGCGACTGATATCCCTGAATATTGGTGTGCGCGAGATCCCCCACACAGTAACCACATATTTGCTGGCTAAAACCACACACGCTCTACGACACCTTCAATGATGGGACACTGCTGGAGGATATTCCTGCCGGGCTAAATCAAACCAATAATTATTTAATTATTTAAATTCAAAAGATAAAATAGCTGGGTGGTCCTTGGGCAACTGAAGAAAAATTAACTAAATAATTCAGCAACTCCTAGCCGATTATTAGAAGCAGGCGCTGATCTTCCACGTCACAAGCAGTAAGAGCACTTAGAAGCAGTGTTAAATCGTGGGAGAAATATGGATAATTTGTTTGCTTTAGCTATAAAGAAATAGTCTCTCTTATGTATAAGGTTCAACTATCATCAAATGAGTAGTGGGCAACCTGCCCCAGCTGCTATTTATGTGTGTGACTCGGCACACAGTACCTTAGCATTTCCACCAACAATCTATATCTGGAGTCTGACAGTCGTTATTAGCGATTTCATCATTAAAAGATTATCGAGGGTTGACCTACAGGTCCCCTGCGCTCTCCTTCTCCAAGAAGCCCTTCGGCAATTTCAATTAGATTCCAAGTGCCATGGGTATCCCAATAGCCAACCCTACAGTAAGGCAGCCCTTCTTTGTCATGAGTGGACCACTTCGAATTTCCTGCTTGTATGACAATATCATACGCTTGGTACACCATTGAATTAGGTCCGATAGTGAGCTTGTCGCGCTTTTGCCGATCCTCGCCCAAGTTCGTGGTCAAGAACTCAAAACGCATCTCAAAAGGGAGACGCTTGGTCCGCATCGAAATTGTCCCAACATACTATTTAATTAGCATTAAGGCTCTCGTTTTATTGTCACGGCTTTGAATCGACTGTAATAGAGACTCAACCGTCAAGATAACCTGCCGAAGCCGAAAGAGTGGATTTAAAGCGGATTGGGACAACTTACATTTATCTGCTGACTGTGTATCGCCATCTCAGCGCCAGCGCCGTCTTTCAATTTGATGTTAACGAAGACACCGTTCCCTTCGTGTATCTCTGTGATGTGAAGCGTGCACGTGCCAGTCGCATAAGCCGGAGCGGTAGTTGTGGTCGAGATCGAGGTCTTGGTCTTGGTCGTGGTCGTGGGAGGTTTTGTTGATGATGCAGTTTGCTTGGGGAGTTGGCTATAGTCGCAAGGGTCTTTGCCTGTTTTCATGGGAAGATCGGTAGCCACCGAGCCAAACTGGCACTGACAATACTGGGTTCCGCTTGGTTTTGCGCGTGGGTTGGCAAAGAGTATGTAGCTTGTTGGTGGAGCATGAGTGTTGGTGGGCTTGGAGGAGGGTCGTGTTGCTGAGCTATGTGTGGTGGTGGCTTTGGTGGTTGTGGTGTGGCTCGTCGTTTTTGTTGAACTCTGGTGCGTTGATGGCTTTGCAGGGCACGCGGCTCTCTTCCGTCCTCCTCTTTCGCCGCCTTGGGCTGGGAGGATCTGGCTCTCCAGCGGAGTCCAGGAATCATGACGGTCTTGCGTGCCTCTATCTTCAACCCACACGCGCCAAGACGCCATTTGCTGACAATCACGGGCAGGCTGATGTTGGATCAGTACTTTGCCGCGTGAGTTTTTCTGGGTTATGTCTCCTAGCTCGACGGCAATGTGCATATCCATTTGTGGCTTATCATGGTCCTGAGCGGCGTCTCTGCCGTTCCACCAACTGTTACTTGCCACGTTGGGTGAATATTCAACTCGATTTACTGATACGCGTGGTCCCATCCTTCTGCTGATGGTCTCTTCAAGTTGTTTAACGTATTTCTCAAACAACAAAGACCCAGCATTGGCATTGGTGCTCTGCCGCTGCTCATCCGTAGATCTTTCTCCATTGGGTTGGAAGTATTCGACTCGCGGGCGCGGCGTGACTATGAAGACGCGAGGCATCGCGTCGACATGGAGCATGTTGCGTAGATTCTCGGGCACAGCCAAAATCTCGTTGCGATGAGTAAACTGATCTATGCCCCAAAGATTCATTTGGTTTCGACCCTCTGAACCTGTTAAAGTCGGTAAAAGTCCGTTTTCGGTAAAATACTACTGATGCGTAGCAGCATCCATCCATGGATTAGAAAAGGTGGGGCCCTCCCATAAGTGGTTTGCCCAGACACCTCGTCTTGAGACGACGATGACGTAGGTGCAGCCGTATAAGCCCTGCACAGCGAGTGACTCAACTTTGTTCCCGAACTGGATGAAGTCGGGCGATGCTCCATCAGCGGACAGTTTTACGTACTTGCCGAAATGGTTGTTGTAAATAAGCCGGACCTGACGAGCGACATATTGGTCATTGTTCTCACCTTGCTTTGGTTCCTCCCACTGGCGCTGTTCATCGGTGCGTTTGGTCAAGGTCAGATTTCTAAGGTCATCATCATCAGGGAGCGACCGCTTTACGCCAGGGCACTTCTTGCCGCCGCCGCCGCCGCATCTGCCACCTGGTGCACAAGGGATAAAGGTTTTCCGGGCTTGTACTGTGGTAGTCTTGGTTGCTATTGAGTTGGTGACACTGCAGCCGCGGATCGTCTTATACGTGAGACTCGAACAACCTTTGGATGGTTCACCGCGGGGTTGCTTGGCGACTACAGATTCCAGTCAGCGTTGGCCAATCACGCAGAAAAACATAGAGATACCTACCACGGGCTACGGTACAAAACACACTGACGTACGAGGCTGTGACGGTTTGAGTGCACGATTGACTTAAAGTAGATGTATTTGAAGTCAGCAATTTTGTTGATTCGCGCCTCTCAGATGGTTTAGTGGCCGTTTTCTCCGGAGCAGGAGGTTCTTTCGAAGGCTTAGACTTTCCGACGTCACCAGGGTCACCTGGATGATCTTGTGTGCATTTCCCTATCTTGTGCCCAAACAGCTGAACGCAGAATCCTGGTGTGTCAATTTTTATGTTTGGCGGGAAACTTTTGTGGCACCCGTAGCATATGATCGGTGGCCCTTGTACTGGAATGATTACTATTGTACTACGAGTTAGTTAAGTTGAGCAACTATAAAGCCATTTACAGCATATACTGACCGGGAACAATAGTTTCTTGGCGAGTCCCTGTATTTGTTATCGTGATATATTCCGGTTTAGTTTGTGTACCATGCGTCAGCGTGACCAGACTTGCGCCGCTGGGGAGGGTTGTGACTATGGCTGGTGGTACTGTGGTTGATGTTGTTGATGACTTGACGGAGGAAACCACTCCAGAAGAAGCTTTACTTTGTGACCCATCTGAGTTGGAACTAGTCGATAACGGACCCTTGCTGGAGGAATGCGAACCTAATGCATGTCCGGTCAATATACTTCTTATGCCAATGACTGGAGGGAAAGATTTTGTTTCCGCAGGAGCAGAGTGAGACGTGATTGACGTTGATGATGAGGTTCGTCCAGATGATGAGAGAACTGTAGTTCCTATCGTGATTTCATGGGACGAAATGTGCTGCGTACCCGTTTTCGGGTCATTGGATGAGCGGGCGGTATTTGTTATTTTAGTCAATTGAGACTTCGTTGACGTTGTTAACGTGCTCCGTGTGGAATGATACTTGATCGAAGCAGATGATGGGCTCGCAGTAAAACTGGATTTGATTGCTCCCAGTCCCCCGGATGAGGAAGATATAGTCCTTTTGCAGCTGATTGGGAGAGGTATATTTCCCGCTAGTTTTCAGGCCACTAGGCTGGAGAGCTGTGTTTTCCGTTGTCCCGGGATGAGTATTGGTCAGAGCCTTTGTATTCTGCGAGGAGCTTGAAGTCACGGAAGATGAGGATTTTTCTTTCAGTCCCATTATGTGTCAGAACTGTGGTTTTTGGGTTTGTAGGCAGTGATCCGACGGGTGGGAGGACGCTAGAAAGCGTAGCGATTTGATGATCTGCTGGCGAAGAACCTGAAGCCCGTGTCGCGGGGAAAGAAGTTGTGCTTGCCTCCACGAGAACGAGGGGCATAAGCAATAAGATTTTGAGACGCATTGTGGCAGGACAACACGTAGCGAAGAACTATTGAAATCCAAGGGGGAATGTACGAGAGTTGGAGGTAATGAGCGGTCAAGAAGGAGTCTTGTTGTAGCAGCAGTAGTAGTGAGAACTCATTGTTAATACCAAATTACGGCTTCTACTCTCAACAAGCTTTTTTACCGCTTAACTACAAACAGCCCGTTCTAAAAACAACAATTTATTGTTTGCTCCAACTAGACATGCGGGCAGGTTTCAACACAGCAGGCTCTGGATTTCTGTAGGATCAGCCAGTAGACATCATCCTGGAAAGTTGCGACCAAACGTTTTGGGAAACTTGTCATCAAATGTCTAGAGTCGGCAGCGGACGTGGCCCGATCAAACAGTGACGGAGCAACCCAACTGCAGAAGTGCTTTTTTTGATTCTGCCCCTTGTCTGCTCTGCCCAACGAAGCAAATTAAATGGAGTTCCGTTGCACAAAATATCTGCAACAAAGTAAAGATCAACATGGCGTACGTATGGGATGTTGGGTTAGCAGGCGGTCTGTTGAGGGAGCAAATCTCTTTAGCAGCCGTAAGCCGCCTCACTTTTGTGACGACAAGGGTGCCACCACCATTGATCCCTGTTGGGCATGCAGATGACGTGCGTTTTCCGACTCCAAAAAGCCCGTGCAACTGTTTCAGCTCAAGGATAATACAAACATTGAGATTTCTCATGTCTGGACGAGTTCTATTTCTAAAGTAATCAGTCTGATTAGATGTCAGTAAAGGGTTTTAGACACATATGCAGATCTACGGACAGTGCTTTTATCTCTTTTCGGCAAATTATCACTCCGACAATGTACCATTTTACAAGCCGTGTAGATAGTGCGACCGCTTGTGAGGAAAATATGAAACCAACATGCAGCCATCTTCTGCTTTCGAGTCACCAGTCCGGGCTCTAAGCAGGCAATTAAGTAGATACTTAACCCTAACTTTCAAATTTGAAGTCCTGGGTTTACATTTAGAAAATTGAAGTTGACGTTTACATCCCGAATATCCTATGCCTAGCAGAAAGTTTGAATCCAGAGAGCTTGCCTATTTTTTAGTTCATGGCTGTTGATGGTAAATTATTTGAACTCAAAAGTGCGGTTTCATTGATCGCCTTGCGTGAACAATGGGCCATGCATTCATAGTACCCCTATTTAACTAGCTCTTTCAAGCAACTGGGTACCGAATGTTGCCAATGTAGTTTACTCTTTTCCCATGCTGTCTTGATATTTCGGGATCCGCTCCTTTCTCTAAAAGCCATTCCGCATACTCATCATCCCCCAACGCACGAGCTTTCGAAAGCGCTGTCTCTGGATGAACCGTACCCCGAGGCTGAGCAGGAAATTCGGTCGTACCTGCGCGGATGTGAACCAATTGTACCTTGTTGATAGAATTCCCGTCTAGCGACAGAACATAGTCCGCAGTCTCACGGCGCTGTGAAAAAGGCAAATTCCTGCTGACCAGAGACGACAGCGGGCATGCATTGTGAGGGTTTACACCATGCATTATGAGCTCTTTCAAGAGCGTTATATCACAGGTCGACAAGGCCGCAGTAAACGCCCTATCGCTATCACGGTCCACAGGCGTGGTTCCGTCCCATATGCCGTTGCATGGGCCAAGCTTTGGGTCCGCTCCTTGTAACAAAAGAAATCTTGCCAGGGGTCTGTTTTGAATGCATTTAGAGCAGCACAATGGAAATCCTGGGGCGTTTTTGAAGGGCATGGTCCAAGCCTGGTTTGGGTGCCAACCGAAGTCAATGAAAACCTGCAGCAAAAGAATCAAAGACCCTTCCTCGGGGTACACATCAAAGATGGTCATGCGAAGATATTCATTTTTATCGTGGAAACGCTCAAAAACGTTGGAGTGCAAATTCGTGCCGTTGTTTAAAAGGTATCGAGCTGCTTCGGGCTGATTGCCGAATGAAGCCCGCTCTAATCCGTATTGAAGATGGGCTTGGCTCTGGATTTGCGTCTCGACGAATAGTGTCATCTGTTGCATCTGGCCTTGCTCGCACGCCAGAAAGAAATCGAGCGCGTCGTCAGTTGGACAAATAACATTGGGTCGAGCAAGATACTCTGGTCTGTTGAGCCAAGATGGCAGAGGTGGCAGATGGGCAAAGCTGGCCTCCACTTGTTGAAGAACGGCTCGTTCACTCGGAGTGCTGTGCACTGGAGAGCATCGGGCATTTCGACTTTCCATCATGGCAATGCCTTGACGCATTCGCTCTCGTTCCTGTGGAGAATACATATTAGCAGAAGTGAAGTGAATTAGAATTTTGTTCTCTGGGGTTTTGGGAAAAAGAGAATAAGAGAATTTGGGAGTAGGAATGTTTGATGTTTAGCTTACAACGGGGGAAGAGGGGGCGACATTTCGGCCAACTGTTTGTTTTGACAGAAGCAACGTCAGCCTCACGGACCAGAAATCAGCATGCTGGACTACTGGACGATCCGGGCCCCTTTGAGCCCTGTCGTCTGGGGCCAACGGTCGTAATCCAACGACAGGTAACACACCGTCACGTCTGTGTGGTGGTGCAAACCCTGCAAAATCGTTCCCGGTGACAATCTTGCGGTGCATGTCTCTTTGATGACAGTAATAAGGACACACTGCGGCAACGCCCAACAAAGGTACCGATTTTCCATCGCTTCATTATGGCCCATGGTCCCAATCGGCACGGAAATGCAGCCACGCGGTCATCAAAGAGATGCGAGATGCGGCGCAGTCCATCCGGCGCGTTGGTCAGCCAAGCGCAAACATCTGCCCCCCTCGCCACTCATCCACTCATCCACTCATCAGCAATCCTCGAGGCTCAAGCCGGTGACCAACGATGACCGCTGTGCATGTACGTGACTGAAGAGGCGCCAGCTGCTAACTTGGTTTGAAGCTGCTGCCTAGAGTTGGGCTCTGCACGGACGGACCTCTCCAGCGCGCAAGACCCGCAATGATTACAGCACAAGTACTCCGTACGTACGTAGGCATCTAAAATTAACTCATAGTTTGTTGGCCGAGACCACAAACACCCCGCGACACCTAAGAAACTGCTGCAGGGCAGCTCGAGCGGATTAAAGCAAACGGCAACTGTGTACATTTTCTATTTTAATAGATGATAAAAACAGGTACAGTAGCCTTCGGGCTCTTAAGGCATAATTAATCAAGTAGTATAACGGCTTTTTAACTTATTGGTAGTAGTACGCGCAAGGGTTAAGTTATAAGTTATAAGCACCAAGGGCAGGCAGTTGAGCTTCTGACAAGAAAAGTTAGGGCTGAAGGAACAAGAATTATTCTAACTTGTTCAGCTGAGCTACGAGGAAATAATACTTCGCATACGCATAGTTCAGCTATGATGAAATGAGTTGTAGGATTTCAGTCTTGTCTCTGCGTGCGTGCCAGAGCCGGCACGCAATAAGTCATCATCACACAGAAGCCCATGTGGCCTCGCTGTGTACCTGCTTGCTGGCGGCGCAGAGGAGGCTAGGGCAGAGGTCAATTCCTTCCGGGCAAAGCCGGGGCGCCAAGTGTCCCCAGAATGTCGCTGAGAAGTTGATGGGTCCACGGTGAATGAGCAATTCCGAATAGATGTTGCGTCTGATCTTGACGGGAAGAGCGAAGAGAGCCATTGTTGTTGTGAGGTGGGGATGCCTTTGATGAGAGCGTGTGGTGTAGGCAGAAGTTTGGTCGAGACTTCCCCTCACCAATAAAAGAAAATAAAAAGGCCCATCATACGACAATAGGCGGCGAAGCGGGCGCACAAGAGCACAGCAAAGTGACGTGTCCCGCAACAGCTGCCAGTGCCACTACGTCTCGGGGTGCATCGGCCGGGTCATATAGCGCATCGATCAGCACATTGCTTACCTAATATCAAAGGTTGAATTTATTGTATTCAAATCTTCTGCTACAGAGGAAATAAGTGCTGTGCGTGCGTGCGTAGTAATTTGCACTGTTGCTCCGTCTCACGCCACATCCTTGCATATTCACGCAGCGAGGACATCAAAGTGTATTTTCCTGCATGCAGTACAAAGAACACGTGAACAATTAACCGTCATATTTCCGCTCACCCCATACCCCAATCAATACAGCCCTGTTGGGATTCTTATGCCCCTCACGATGGTGGCTTCCGCCCCCCGTTGATGCCTCCCTCAGGCATCTATTCCATCTAACACTACTGTTGCTGAATTGCTCATCGACGCGCATAACGCAACAACAAAACAAATAATGAGAATGAGCATGAGAGACTTCACTTCATCGAGCATGATGACCGCATGATATAAATTTATTTAATGTAAAATCAAAACTATTCAGCTTGTTTCCTGAAGCATCTTATGCCAGTACGCCGCTCCACTCACGAAATCTGTCTTAGAAATGAGACGGAACGGGTAGCTATTCCTCGCTGCCTGTTGTTCGCACATGGCTTCTGTCCAAGGTACATAGACCTCGAATCTGTCCATGGGCCTGATTTGGTGCAATGCCTTCAGCGCGGGTCTCCAGAGACATCCATTGCGTTAAGCTGGCTCTAGTCTCGGCAAGTGAACGGTAAGTTGCCGCAGTCCGGTCAAGGTCGCAAGCAAGGCGCATGTGTTTCTCCACGTAGAGAGGCTATATAACTCGCGATAGTTAAGCTTTAGATAAGACTAGCTAAGGTTCAGAGCGCGAATCTAACGCAGACGCTGGGGCAAGACTGTCCTCTCCATGTATGCCAAAGTGTCCACGTGATTAATATCAAAGATGTTGTCTTGGTAAAGTATGTCTATGGACTCGCGATAGGTCATTCTGCAAGTTTGCAATAGCGGGAGGAGGGCTGCCGCGCAACTAACGCCATCTTCTGGCATTAGGTGGAAATCTGGCCTGCCCTCCGTACGTACAGCTCTCCCCCAGCATCTATGGCCACCGGTATACAGGTTGTGCTGTATGCAACCAATGCAGCGGAAGGCTATCAGTCGCTTGTCTACGCGATTGATATGAAGTAAAGGTTGGCGAAGAGCTGCAGACCAAACGAGCTGGCGTATTTCTAGCGGAAGTCGCGCTAGCAGTGTCGACTTTGGTTGTTTAATGACCTCACGTATAATACTTTCCTCGTCTTGATGGGAATGGAATGGCAGAGTCAATGCCCGTCGTAGACTTGGTAGTCGCGGTGGAGCGTCTCTCTCCCGATCCTGCTGGATTGAGTCGTTGCTTGCCGAGATTGGCCAAATGGACCAAGAAAAACGGGTCATTTTGATCGATAACTCCATTTAGTTGCCGGTTAATTTGAGATCGCTTGTTTGGTTCTTCGATGCTGTCGCTTTCTTCGGGTTGTGTGGTTGAGTTCTGCAAATAACCTGGAAAGGGTTAAAGAATTATCTCAACTTACGGGTTTCCGCCGAGATCAATTTAATTTAACGTGTGAAGTAATAATAATAACGCATTAACTCTTTGGGTTGGTTGCAAGGTATCGAACAAAACCGGCTGCGGCGTCCGGCGGAAGCGAGAAGGCATTAATAAATATCACTAAGTTACGGAATAGGACGCATTCCTTTTGCAGGTGTCAACAACAAGGTACTGCAAGAGGAGGAATATGGACGTCCCGCAGCATCAGCTGACTTTCTACACCGGGTGGAGGGGGTGACCGAGGTTCCGCAGGTCGAAGGATCAAGCATGAAACCAAATAATTACATGTCAGCTAATGCGGTCCTGTCCCACTCTTACACGCGTTGTTGCCACCTGGATTTCTTACAGAAGTTGTTGGACTTGGAATTTTCGGCTGTTATTAGAGCTGCCATCAACTGGGCCCAAGAAAATAAAATCGCTCGCCGTACGACCAACTGGAAAATCAGCAATCAAGCACATCACGAAAAAGATCATGCTCTAGTCGCGTAGCAATTGGTGCGGACTATAGCCAGTGACTACTAAGCAAGCCTCCATCATGTGCAGCTGTTGTTTTATATTTTCACGCTTCTAATCGCATGCCGTGTTGCTGCGACGGATCGAAAGCGTCGACTGGCAAGAACTCGCCTCGACGTTTCGTGGCTGTATTCACGGGGGTCTATGTCAAAACGTCCTATTCTCGGCTGGATATGCTAGTAAGCAACGTGTCCTTGTTACAACCCAGTGGGCAATTCCCTGCTATTAATTAAGCATTCTCCTCATACTTAATTCTCTATTAGTAGCATATATATTCCTATACTACTAAAATTATCACAACCCTTTCACAACTATATTTATACGCACTATTTATTAGCCTAAGACTCGTATCCTAGTAAGTTATTCACAGAGTGCTTGATCCTCTACATCGACAGGACATAGGTACCCTTAACACTAACTTAGAACTAACACTTTAATAACTACATTCTACAGGCCGTTTCGGAAGTGGGATCTGCATCGCATTTTAGCATCCCTCCCAGGGGCGACTAGCTGCAACGTTAGATAACTGCTTTTTAAGATATATTAGGGAATAGAGTTTGTTTAAGTTAGTTACGATTGTTCCTTGTCAGAAGAATTGCTTCATATTTAAAATTCAGTAGCAGGTCTAGTCTCCTGGGAAAATAATAGCCTTTGATTTAGCATTTTATATAAGTGTATTAAATTCCCTCTGTGGTATAAGAATAAAGTTTTTATTTACCACGAACTATTTTAGCTTTTCTATTTATTACCTGTGGCTACTCTAGTAGAAAAGGTTATTACTTTATTCTCTTTGCCTCTGCTTGTTTTGATGCTGCGCATTCTATACTCTTCTAAGCTAATACAGCGATAGTAAACGTAGTTAGCGTTAGGCTTTTAATAGCCCTTACAGCTACTGCAGTAATCCTCTTAACGAAGTTTCCCACTAGCTATAGCTACGTTTTAGACTATTCCTGTAATAACTATAAAGGTATAGTGCTGCCTATGCTAACTAGCGCATTTAATCTCGCTAAAGAAGCATAGCGTCTTCTCTAGGATCTCCCCGCAGAGTAAAACTAAGGACTAAGCTAGGCCCTAGAATTCTTAGCTAAACGCATGCTTGTGTAATTTATAATAAACAAGATTATACTAAACAGCAAGGCTAATCCCTCTTATCTAGCATAGATACACACTATAACTATTCTCAAAAGTGTTTTAGCATTTAATAAGAAGGGTAATAGTATCCCCGAGGAACTGCCTAGCCTATAACTACTGCTTAAAGATAAATCTAATCTTTTAAATTAATAGCTTAATTAGAGACTTATAACAGAATAGAACAAAACATTAATCACGACGGACCCAGTTTCCTTTCTCGAAAGGGTTCCTGAGCTGTGGCTGCTTTAAGCTGAGCGGCCCCGAGCTATCCTGAGAAGCCCCTGAGCGGTCACTGAGCAATCCTGAGCAATCCTGAGCAGCCCTAGACTTTTGGCAAAAATGACATCACCACACCTCCTCAAAGCTTGAGATGATTACGTGGCCTTTATGAAAAACTGAAGAGGCAATTATGCACACGCCCTTGCTACCCCCCTCCTACACTAAAAATAATGCCTGCTATCGCCCAATTATTTAAGCAGAAGTCAATATATTACGTGATAAAAATGGAAGATTCTCGGGCTATCCGAACATTGCCTTGAATCAAGATAAAGAGATGGTTATTATTGACGTCACATGCATTTTCAATGACCGCATATCAAGACCCATGGGATTATGAGGCTCTCTTTGTTCGGGGTACTTTGGAGCGACTAGCATTACCTACGATTTCTTATAGTTAAGGCATCACAGGAAAGGTACCTATTGTCCGTAAATCTCAGGTAAGAACTAGAATAATCTGAGATTACGAAATATTACATCCCTTCTATCCCGAAAAGCTACTCGTGACACGTCTTAGTTTCTAAACCTGGTATTGCCCTTTTTTTGTTAAGAAGCTCCATAATTGTGCTCTGTCTCTTCCAAAAGCTTCACCGTATGCTCTAACTATTGCTCTCCATTTATATTAAAACCAATCTGCTTAATGGTATCTCATTAGCAATGTAGAAAAATAGAACTTCCGAGAATGCCAAGCTAAGCCAGTTTGCAGCGTCCCGATGGCTTGCTATTTAATTACGTAGAGCGAAAGGAACCATTGCAAGCTAAGATTTCTTTTGTTGGTAATTTTATTCTAAATCCTTCAGTGAATTGAATTTACGTAATATAGCGGCGGTTGTGGTTAGCTGCGTAAACAACTCTGGATTTGGGCTGATCAGTGAGCCCTGCCAAGGCCGCATAAGGCGTTTCCATGGGAAACGGGGCTTGAATAAGCGAGTAACCCTGACCTATGCGCAAGAAATTATAACTTAACGATTGCTCTATCTGCAGATTGCTGGTCAAGGGATGATAAGGCATAGCTCTTGAAGTCTAAAGACAATCGCGAAGCATAGAATAATGCAGTTTGCCCTGGGCAGCCATATGCCGCATTGACTTGCGTTTCTGCTTAGGTGTAAGGTGGCGCGGGGGCGGAGCCCCGTGCACTGCCATCGTGGGTTATGTAGCCGTGGCTAACCCAAGTGACCTCAGGGTATCACTAGTAAAACGCCACGTTGCGCTCGCACAACTTTGCGAGGAAAAGCTTTAGAAAATATAATATTTAAAATACACAGAGTTTCCATGCGTTCTTGCCTAGCCACGTGATTATAACCTAACATTAGGTTACTTCTTTGGTGGGAGGTGCAGATGTTGACTTTGAGCAATGTCCAACATTGGCTGCGTCTGTGCGAGAATCTTTTACTGTCGAGACCGAAATTACAGTACGTATTGTCCGCTCCCACTTTTTTTGTTAATTATAGGCACGGACTAGTAAGTAGTGGAACATTGTGACTCGACACGGTGCAATACGCACTTTACGGTGTATTTTTTGGAAAGCCAGTTTTGGCCGGCGTTTAGGTTAGAGATATACAGCCCAGTTCATGTTTAGCGTCCTCTTTCGGGCATTCACTAAAATTATTTCTTGGCCACTTCTTGCCGAAAGACAACTTAAGCGCTGGCATTATGCCCCACCGCCACCTGCCTAATATGGGATTTTTCGCTGCGCCTGTTGCGGACGCTGAACGTGGACGCCGCTGTACGCTCCCCTCACAGTGATAGCGTATGTACTGCGCTAGACTGGATAGTACCAGTGGAAGCGGGGAAAGTCACTGCAGCCAAAATTGTTGAGATTAGAATGGCACCTTCGGAAGGTCCCGATGCCTCGTATTAGCTAGATTCGTACGATAGTGGAAGAAGGTGGCACGATGCCAAGGAATATAGGCCTGAGACACCTGAATTCCACGGACTTTCCCGGTCGCCGAAGGTCTATAAAGAAGGGTCACGATGCCCGTCAGAGGGTATTATGCAAGTCAGAACATCATCAATCAATATCACTACTTGCTCTCTCAAATCTATCTATTCTGCCTATTCCCACTGCTGCCAAATTGCTCCTTCACTCACTAATAAAGGCACATAACGCAACAGTTATGAGCCCGGTCCCCGCTACTGATACCACGAAGCTAAGTCACGATAACCTCGCTTGTACGGAAATAACGGAACAAGCTAAAAAGGTTATCCTGACTGGTATTGATAATTAGCAGGAATGGCTAGATTATGCTGAAAGCAAGCTTGACGGCGATATCTGGGAGATGATTAAGCCCGACCGCGATCAACAACCTGACTTGATTACTCGCCCAGGGATGCCTCTGCTGACTGACCATAATCCGGTTGCAATATCTATTGCAGACCTATCGGCAACCCTTCAAAAGGCCCATCAATACAACTATAACGTCTATCAGGATCAGATTAAGGCGTACGAGCGGCAGAAGAAGCATCTCACAACCGCTAGGGATACTATCCGTAGCAGCGTGGATCGCAAGATCGGTCAATATCTACGCCGGGAAATGACGGAATTCGAATGGATAGATACTCTGCAAGGGATAGTCAGCATTGAATTATCGCAGCAGATTGCAGACCTATCAGAAGAGTATCAGGGCATTCTGAAGCTATTCACCTGTGCATCTAAGCAGCAATTTAATGCCTAGTTATACAGATAGGAAGTATTCCTCCTGAAAGGAGACTGGCATCAGATAATCGAGGTTAAATCCGGCCACTAGCTACATGATATAGCCTGTCTGATGGCCAAGCGTAATAACAGCTTTAGCGAAAAATGCCGTGAGGCAGCCGGAAACCTATTTCTAGGGTCACTAGACCAACCTGACATAGATCAATTCCGTATGACTAGCAACGAGTGCTCTATTGGAAACGTGGCCTATAGGCTGCGTACGTGGGCGAAGATAACCCTCCCGGACCAGGCAACCAAGCCAGATATCAGAAGAGGAGCAGCCTATTCAGCAAGTTAGTCAGGCGGTCAACAAGATAGTCAACAACCTAGTCAACAAGACCGTCAGCAACAACATCGTGGGCAAAAGCGAGGTCAAGAGAGAGATCACAAAGAACCAGCTTGTGAGGCCTGCGATTATCGCCGGCATTGTCTCAGGGAATGCTGGTACGCGATTCCAGAAACACGAAAAATAGAAGGATTCCGCCCGAATCCACGGCTTGAAAGAATTGTACAATTACTCCTAGCAGATAACCCAGAACTAGCTGAACGGGTCAGAAAGCTACGGAATGAAGCAAATCGGTCACATTGACGATATCCAAGCTCTCGAATCCTGGGTCAGATAGCTGGCCAGACATCAGAAAATTCAGTATTTTCGGTGGTGGAAGCTAGCTGCATGGAAGTTAGTTAATTTCCACTGCATCTCTCAACGATCCTGGATACGGGTGCTTCCCCAGATATCTTCAATGATATCACAAGATTCCGGTTATCCCGGAAGCCAGATAAAAAGGAATATATCCTAGCGGGTAACTCACACGTACGAATTAAAGGATATGGTCACGTCAATTTACAAGTCAAGGGACCCAATGGAAGCAAGCGAACCTTACGAATCCACAATGCTGCCTATTGCCCAACGTTTTCAACGAATATTATATCATTTAATCGGCTCTATGACCGAGGAATCCGGTGGAATAATTTCCTTACACCCACACAACTAGAGCATAAGTCAGGGTCGGTTATCTGCATTCGTTGAACGCCACCACGGCTAGTGGGTTCTGTAGTATTAAGAGACATCGGAAGAAGGTCTCAAGGCAGCGTACAAGGCCTCTTGTCAAATTCGTCAATTCCGTCGTACGACGAGGGATTCTAAGCTTGCCGTCGCAGATAGTTAACTATGGCACAAGTAACTAGGTCATCCGGGACCAAGCAGCCTAGATAAGCTAGGAATCACTTGCTTAGGCGCGCGATTAAAAGGTCCATCAACAGTTAAATGTGACCATTGCGCGCAGGGCAAGATGCATCGAGTGATATCGAGGAGACGACCTTCTAGGCCAGACCGACCGTACGAGGAAATCTGGATTGACTAGACCGATATGTCAGCAGATTATTAAGGCCTTTAACAAGTGATGTTTATTACCAATGCCTATTCTGGCCTTGTTGTTCTGTATTTTATGAAAACATACAGCATAGGCGGAGAAAATCGACGAATTATACGGGATTTTCTAGCCCGGGTTCAACGGCAACATAATTGCAGGGTCAAGACCGTACAGTCTAACGGGGAGCTTTTCAGCCAGCCGGTTATCAAGGAATTGACTAAGCTAGGAATTAAAGCTAAAGAATCGTTAGCAAATACCCAAGCCCAGAATGGAGGAGCAGAACGCTCGGGAGGTCTAATCCTTGAAAAGGCTGGTACGATAAGGCTCGCAGCTAACTTACCTCACAACCTATGGAAAGACATCGTGGAAGCTGCCTGCTACCTACGGAATCGTACGCCCTTGGATAGGAATGCTGGTAAAAGCCCGTACCAGCTAGTCTTCAACCAAGAAGCCTGATATCAGTCACTTACGAGCATATGGATACAAGGCATTCGCGATGACCTCGAACGCACAGCTGAGGCTTCGGCGTAAGATGAAGCTTGGACCTAAGGCTTATATCGGATATCTGGTTGGATATAATTCATTGAATAATTTCCGTATCTGGATTCCTGATAGGAATATTGTAATCGTCACACGAGACGTTAATCTCAACGAGGATGATTTTTTCGATAACACGATTCCGCGCCTAGCTCCGGTCGAGTCAGTCAATGAGCTAATTGAACAAATACGAATATCGGAAGACGTACAAGGCCTGCAGGAATTACTTATGGCCACAAGGAGTACTAGTCAATTAGAAGAAGATGATGACGATATCTCCGACCGTACAAGCATATCAGAAAGTGAAGATATTCAGGATAGAATTATCGTCAATACGGGCCACGTAGACGAACCTGATGCGGGACTCCGTGGAAAATGCGCACTTGGCTCCCTCACTCCCGCCAATCGCGCGACGTCGCGCGACCTTGGGTGAGCCGGGTGAGCCGTGTTGGTGTGTGTGGTGCGGCTGAAGGAGCCAGGCATCCACGCAGCTTTAGTGTGGGGCAACTCGCGCCTCTGGTGGTCGCGGGATGTTCCCTTCTCCCTTCTCCTTCCCCCTCTTTTCCGAAAGCCAGTCAACTCGTTCTCTAGCTGACACCGAAATAACGTATACATTAATGCAATAAGTTTCTCATCCTCCCCGTTTTCACGTTTCTCGTTGGTCCGCATCGGGCTGCATCCTTAGTAGCCAACTAGCCCACGAAACTGGACACTCCCGTCAATGGGTCTATGAGGGGAATCTCAAAATTAATGCGCAGACTAGACGGAAACGGATAAAGAGACTTTCAATCAATTTTTACACCAGAAGTTACAAAGAGGCCGCCGAAGCAAAAGGCTAGCCAAGCAAAATTCATCCGAAAAAGAAACTACGAAAGGGTTCGACCAAGTTAAGATAATTTTACCCATCCCTACACCCGTCGAGTCGTTGAGAAGCTAATAGAGCATTGCGAGCGCTGGATCAGGTGATGTCGCTCAGAGCAAAGCGGATATGTTATGGATAAAGCTTGCGTTGCTACATCCGCCACCACCACCGACTACTGTACCTAGCCGCAATGTGCCTAAGGACAACTCTGCTGAGGTTTTCTTATCTCACGCTCGTATGACCCTTTTGCCAGCTATCATGGCATCGAAGCTTTACAGCGTCTCGCTTTGTGAAAGCTTCGGGAGGCATTAGTGCTGTTTTATACTTCACGAAGAGAGTTGCGGCATCGCTCGAGTCGGGGGTTCTTTCCCGCTGCCGCCGTAGCTGCTGCGTGGCTTCGACAACAATGCACCGTAACTCGTCTTGGGCACCTGTGCCATTCGTCTCGAAAACGATTACACTATGCTTGGCAGAAACTTCGTCAAGCTCGTTAGGATTGCGGGGATTTCGCTATGATCATTCCCAAGTGCTAAGATCCCATGTGACTATGGCTGCTTCGTTTCCCCAGAGTGTTTCTGTTATTAGCACTAATTTCTATGTAAAGTTTGTAAGACAATATACTAAAACATTCAGCCCAATGACCTTATAACATCCTGTCCCGCTTATGCTAGGCCATTGAGAAGCGGTAAGGATGTGTGGCACTGCCAACACAACGTCATTTCGCGACCTTTACCAAGAATGGAGATATAAGCCGCCTTTGCATGCCATCCGGAGCCCCCAAGCCTTGTGTCTGCCGCATGATTGAACTAACTCCGTTATCTGACCAACATTAGCCCCAAATATGCGACCACAGCAACACACTCACATGCCCGTGACATGTTTGCCCTTTCGTTGGCTAATTAGCGTTGTAGTTTAACAAAGGTTAGCAGCTTACTATATGCTAAGACATTGGGTTTATCTTTTGACTTATTTATTAGTAATAACACGTCATTTACTGCTGCTTCTCTGGTTAAGCTACGACATTTGTTCGGCCTAACGGAGGAACTTTTGGCATAATGACACCAAGGTCCTCGCTGCGGCTTATGAGCTAAGCTTCCCACTTAGCTGCACACGGAGGCCGCTATCCATGTATGCGAGGCAGTTCTCTTGAGTGGATTTGGCATTGGCACACGTTGGCGGATGCATGGGAAAAGTGGTTAAGGCAAAGAAGACAATAAGACTGAGTGGATCCGTGGAGATGTATGCAGTGGATACAAAAGTACTTAAATCTGCTATAAGCTTGTGAGTATAATGCTGTATACCTTTCTGGTGCTTTCCTGCCATGGCTGTTCTTTTCTCTGCTTTGGAATTTTGTGCACTCCCGTTCGCAAGTCGCGCACTTTGACGCTGTGCATTTGCCCGTACTATCTCTACGGTCTAATCGCGTGGTATTAACCACTCTCGACAATGTTCTGCGCGGCATAAATATCTTTGAATATGGTTTGGGGACGCTGGGTGAAAGTTGTAATGAATCGTTAGCTCTTCCCCAGGCTTTATATCTTTATTAGCAAAGATACCCATGCGACACTTTCCGGAGACAGTCCAAACGCGGGTGCATTTGTACGTCCGCAATGGAGGACCTCTTTGACCCTCACCGCGACGGAAATATTTTTGTCATCATACTTATGCTGTAATTCGGCGATCATCTCTTTGCAATGGGTCAAATGCCATGAACTCATCGCATAGAAGTCGCCTATCAGATCTATTCGGTCTTTAACACTTTACAGCTCGTTCCGCAACTACTCTTCCTTGTCTTGTAAACGAAGCAACTCCTGAATTATATGTTGTATACTAGTGGCTTCTGTCAAAATGTGTTCAAGACGTAAGTTAAGTGCGCGGAAGAGGTCGGAGTTCGCGCATGCATCGTTGCAAGCGGAGACTAGGTACATCTGTGTCGAAGTAGTCCCTTAGAGTGTTCTTTTTCATCGAATCAATCTCGCTCTTGACATGCTGTAATGCGTGCTCTAACCGTAATTTGTCTCTTATTAACAACTCGCGTTCCTTGTGTTTTTTATTAAATAGATTGATGAGGAAATGCAGCGCAATACTGGCCGGTTTAGAGGAAGCAAGCATGTTTGCTTTATTATCCCCGTTTTCAAGAGGAGTGTGTAGTTAATTAACACAATATGTCTAGGTAAGATCTATTAGGCATAATACAATGCCGAGGAAACACAGTTTTTGTGTACTTTTGAATCCAGAATAGTCTTCCCACTGTGGATTTCAGTACAAATAGATATGAAAAGTACTCGGGCAGGTGTTTTGTCGCAGGGAGATGTTGGATTACACGGGTGTGTGTGGACCGGATGTGTAGATACACGGGCTGTGCAAGAAAGGTTACGTGGCCTCTGGGCCTAAGGCAGGAATTCAGGACGGAAGTGTCTCAGATTATAGGGGTATTTATAGGGGGACTTGGACGAGGCCGTCAGACGGGGGATTGGGGCATCCATCATCTCAGTAACACAGCTGGTCCCAACAATGCAAACAAATTTGAACCTCTCCTATCAATTCCAACAGGAGAAAGATGCGGTATCGCCGTGCTAAAGACGTTCAGAAAAATCAGTCAAGAATGCCCTCCTAATTCAAGGAAAATGAAATTGCAACCTTTCTGCAAAAGAAATGAAGGGCTGCAAACTAATAGAGAGGATACAGCAGGCGAGAAAAAAACGAACATATAAGAACTAAAGTGTCGTGAACCATAGACAGCACTGTGAATAAGGGCAAAGGAGAAACGATTGTGATAGACATGGAGCAGGAACGTGAGCATATTTTGTACTCCTCCGCTCTTCTGCCAAAACGGTTTAACTCGAGACAAGACTGCTTAGTACAATGTTTGCAAGGAGTCTGAAGCATCAGGGGTTGAAGCCACTGGTTCGGGGAAAACCGAGACGAACACCCTGACGAGGCCCCTGGCGGCATAACGCTGCAATTTTGAATTAGTAATATATATACGGAGTAGGTGTGGTACGTCTCACCGCAAATCACCCTGCCGTTCGGACGATACTAATGCCCGCTAATGAGGGGCCGGTGCATTCTACGCTCATCGTTCAGTTCCACCCGGCTTCGAGCAGGGCCTTGCAGCAGAATTTTGCTTCTTTCTACGCGGAGTTGCGCGACACGCCCGACTAGAGAGCGGCAAATGAGCAGGATGTCATTTGGGCGGTCACACCTGCCTTCTAGCTCTAATGACAAGGCTTGAGGAGAGCTGCGCGGGCGCTACAACCTACAGAGACCAGGACACAAAGACAAGCCTCCGATTACAGAACGGGTCTTAACAGCCCTTGCTCTGACTCAGCGTATTGCATGAGATTGCCGCACAAAGGACAAGCAGGGGCAGCAAGTAAGAATATTAGGGCCTGGTTCCCGAAACAAGGAACTTAGGAGCATTACGCAGATATCACGCGCAGCAAGGCACTAAGCTAGCCTGCAGGGGACGAATCACGCACAAAGGTACTTCCTTCTAGCTGCCTAATACTCTCACTAAAGCTAGGGTTTATGTATTAGAAGTGGATGCGAATGTTAAACTATATGTACTAGTACCTGCCCCTGCAAGAGCATTATTTATACGCTACATAATTAGAAGTATATTTCCGTAGTATATAAGCAAGTGTATTTATAAGCGAGATTTAGATTGTTTTGTTTTATATTTAGGAACTAATAATAATATATATCCCTTTGTATTTACGTTATAACCCTAGGAAAACCTAGTAGGAAATAAAACTAAAGTTAAGGGGCAGAAACTAAACCTAACAAACCTAGCAAAACGCTTAGATAAGCTTGATAAACTAGTTACTTTATATAGCTAAAGTTATCTTAAGAAAATATAAATACTACGAAGGGGATAACAACGCAAAACAGGGTTTTAACTTCACGGGGCATAGTACTAGGTCTTTTCGAGGATATCCTTAAAGGTGTCCTGTAGTTTATTATAATCTTCGATGCGCGCGTGGATATGTTAGCTTTGTTAGATAACTAAGAAAACAAAATTAAAGAGTGAACTTACTAGTTAATAAAATTTTCTCTCGCTTAGCACTAGGATACGCGGCTTAGCGAATAAACTTCTATAATGCTTAACGCATTTTCCACAGGACTATGTTTAGCGGGAAAAGATACTAAAGTCCTAGGCATTTATCTTTATTATCTTCCGTTCTATAGTAAATAACTCCACCACGAGCGAAACAATAAAACGCAAGTAGTATATGTAACTAATCTCTTACTAGCGACCCCACTTTTGAACTATCCTTTGTAAATACTTTAATTCTATAAGAGCTAATAAGGATAAAATAATTATGCCCTAACGGTTTAGGGGGAAAATTATGCGAATAAGTGCTAGCGTAGGTGACTTTTTTATACTTCTAGTAAAATAGCTAATACTACCTATTTATATAGAATAAGTGCTTATCCCTACCCCTAAACTAAATCTATCCTAAACTTTTTGTATTTCGCGTGTATTTTAATACCTTTTATACTAGAGACTTTAGTATAACTATAAAATTAGTGCGTTAGTAACTAATTTTGCCTTTAAGTGTTTAAAATTCAAAGAAAGGATTATAGTATTTGCCTTAAACAGGATCGTAATACTTAACAATAGTCCCTGTTTTAGAGAATTAAGTTGTCTAGTTACATAAGTCTCAAACTTCTACTAAATCTAGGCTACTTGTCACAAAGTAACGTTAAGAGTGAAAAGCCACCTATAAGCCTTTGTGGATGTATAAGTAGCTTAAAGGACGTGACTACTTTAGTCTAATATGCACGTTAACCTAGCTGTTATGAACTTAGATAACCTAGTTATTAAGCGTAAAGATCTAATTTTTCTCTTTCTCTTTTTCCTCTTCTTCCTTTTCTTCTTGCTCTTTCTCTTCTTCTACTTTTTCCTTTTTAAACCTAAGTTAGGCAAGGATATTGCCTGTCTTTGTATTAATAATAACTTAATAGTATATATTATCTGGTTTTAGTATAGAGCTAATAATAGCCTTCCTGCGTGTTAGTGGTGTAAGCGTAGTTTTAATCTCTTAATTAAATAGCAGTAAACCCCAGGAATTCTAAGTTTTAACGCGATTAGAGCATAACTAGCATTTTAGTTATACTAAAAGTACCTTATTATTTAATAATTTATTTTCTTAAATAATAACTATAATACTATTATAATTAAGTAGGATTATATTAAAATTATATTTATTACTAGCGTTAGGGATATTAATAAACTTATTTAAGAGCTTAAAAGGCATTATTTATGTGCTAAAATTAGATATAGATTAAAGGATATAATAAGAGCAGCATAGAACTAAAGGGGAAACTCTAATTATTAAAGATAAATAGATTTTAAGAGAATACTTTAAGTCTTATAAGTCTTAGTGTTAAACAGCAGGAGTAGTTCATTATATATTAAAGCAAGGCACTGTATCTTTCCTAGTTATAATAATTAACTATTAGTGTGAATACTGCTTAAACCTACTTTGTGCTATTTACAGACAATCTATGCTTATTCTAGCAAAGAGCTACTAATCTAACGCTATAATAACTTTAGCTATAATAGTAATTAAGTACTGTAATTAGCGGTGTAATTATTATTTTTAACGAAATTATTATATTAACTTACTTTGTGCTATTTCGCAGGCGATCTGCACTATTTCTAGATAGGTAGCCATTTATTTAACGCCACAACTTTTTTCTTCTCTTACGCTAAGTAAAAGTCTTGGTTTCTTATCTTTTTACGCCTATGCCGTGGTTAATGCATAAAACTCTAGTTCTTTAGGACATCTTTCTATAGGGAGTGTCGAGTGTAGAGTGTAGATTTTAGAGATTGTCTGATATTATATGTATTAATGTGTAAGTTCTCGTGGATTAGGGAGCAATTGTACCGCAATGGACTTAGAGACATGCTTTAACGAGCTAGGCTGATCTCCTAGCGGTTTATCTCTTGCCACTTCTTGGCCTGGAAGAGGGTGTGCGGAGCATGTAGTAAAGCTACAGTTCTCCATTTTGTGCCATTCGAAATTACCGCCTCGTTGTTTCCAAGTGCTAATACCCTTTTTCTCCCACTAGGGCCCTAGATTATAGGCGGTCACCTCTATTTGCGGATGTGCGGGGGCGAATCTATTGTATGTAATCCTGCCCCTGGACCCGCGGGGTGTGAACCTAGGAAAGAGGGCTTAAATAAGATTAGGCATTTTAGGTAATACTTGCGAAGTTGCCTAGACTTAGCTTGTTTATAGCTGCAGAATATCCTTGTTTCTGCTACATAAGATTACTAAACTCTATATTAAATATGATTTAGTAGCGGCTTTCCTAGTATTTATATTACTAAAATAATAAGTATATAGGCGAAAATCACGTCCCTTTTAAATAGTATTGAATCAAAAATATCTACTATAGCCATTATACGCACGAAAGCACCTAAAATTGCCTCTATAATAAGATAACCACTAGCTTAATAGGATATTATAGCATCTTAACACATTGTTTCGCTTTCTAAAATTTTAGATAGTAATAGTTATAGTAAAGGAAGTAGAATACATAGAGCTTATAGCAAAGCTAGAGCTAAAGATTATATAAGTTTATTTAGGTATATATATTAAAGTAGCTTATTTAAAGTTAAACTAGATAGGCTTGCATTTTAAATTAACTTTTAAGAACAAAAATTAATATATAAGTAGCTTTACTTCCTTCTAGTTATATCCTATATTTATATAAGTTAATAATTATTTACTAAGTAATAGTTGAATTTAATTTAATCCCTAGCGCTTAAAGAGTTAATATAACTTAACTTCCTTAAGTGAAAAAATTTTCTTAGGCATTACCTAACAACAATATCTCACGGAATATAGCCCCCGTCTAATAAGTTAACCAATCTAACAAGCGGTTCTGCGCTCGTGCTTATAATATTATATTAGTAAATCATCCAAAAGGCTATAGTTCTGCTGTGGTACTAGCATGGCTTCTGAAATATGGCTCGTCACCTGCAATCGTCACAAATGCGGTGTTCCTAGATTATGTCAGGGCTTTTAATATTTTGTTCCAAAGTAGAGTTATATACCTCAATTATTTTGTTATTAGTAATTTTCCATATATCCTGCAAAATGCCATATGATGTTGTTTAGTGTGTAGCGATAAAGGACTAGTAGTGTCTTTTTTGTGAAGTGGTAAAGCAAGGGATGATTCCAGTGTCATGGGCGTAGATTGAAGTGGAGGCGTCGAAAGCGAGATACAGTGTAATGATATCGAATAGTCTCATACAGCTTCAAGTACGCCTAACATGTGGCCTGGGCCAATTACAAGCTTGACCATAATCCAACATTCACCGCGAGATTGTGGAAGTTTATACAATTATTGAAGTAGCCAACTAGCTCACTCAACTTCCAACACCTCCCAAGCTGTTGAATTAATTGTTGGTGGGGTCTGCCTTTAACCCTGTGACTAGCTTTCTACTTCGACCTTTTGTCTTTCCGTCTCAACTCCTTTCCTGACAGCATTAAGAAATATTGATAACGCAACCGAAGGTATTTTTTACGGTGCCCTGGAAATTTTTGAGTGATTTCCTTCCAGGAAATGTCATTCTCTACCAGCCCCTTTAGCTCCTTATCTGCTTTCTTGTCGATGTTGCGAAGAACCGCTCGAATCGTCCCAATATAGCGTCGCACTGTTTGAGAAGGTTTGCGGTTAAGCATCCGTTGTATTTCTTCGTTCGAGACGTTCTTTTGCAGCGCATCGAATACTATACGGGCGTCTTCGGGGCTCCATAGTCTCCGACGTTGGAAATAGTCTTCCGGGAGATTCTTCCGTGCCTTTTTCGCAGTATTACATATTGCTCGAGAGGGGAGATCTTCGGAATTGAACTAACTAATTAGCAAGGATTACTAATAAATAGACCGATATAACTCACATAAATACTTTCTTCACCGCATAAAAATAGGAAACGATTGAATAAACGATGGCATGCTATACCCTCGAACTTGTCCTCTAGAACTGATACATTGCCGATATGTTTGATTAATAGCTGATCTTTCGCTAGATTCTTAAAACATCCCTTCATTTCAGAAATGATTCTGCTTTCTTGTTGTATTGAGGAAGAGCTTCGGCATAGTCGGTCCGCTATTTGGTCAGGCGAGAGTTCTTGGGCTTTATTTAACTGGTTTAATAGCTCGATGTCTGCTTTTGTCCAGCGTTCGCCGTTCTTTGATGTATCCGGTTTTGACGTTGATGTAGTTTCGACGGAAGATAGTCTGCGGCTAGTTCTGCTGGGCTGAGCTTGGATAGTACTACTTAGGTCTTTGCTTTGGTAGCTATCCCCAATGTCAAGTTTGTGTTTCTTCTGGTTTTCAGGACTTTCTTTCTTCTGACTTGCGGGAAATTGCTTATGAACCAGAAAGTGGCCACGGCTCGCATGTTGTGGCTCGTTTGGATTTCTGTCTCGCTGCTTTTTGATTCCCCAAAGTCGGCTAGAGACTCCATCATTGGTACGGCCTTTGAGAAGAATATTCCTTCGATCCGAAATAAGGCGCCTAGCGTCTTGTGCAGAGAGTTCCCTAAGTTGAACACGCTTTTCGAGTGCGAGAATCTCTTCTAAAATGCTATTTTCCTCAGTTGTCCATCGAGTCTGCTTCTGCTTTTCTTGTGATGGCAGTAATGTTTTGCGCATATTTGGGGGGGGGGGGTTCAACTTAGTTGCATCCATTTTGGTTTTATCTGCTTGCATTATCTGAAGCCGGTGATAGATCGCCAGCTTGCTGCGGTCTCTGAGCATATTCCTACAGTCCAAGATTAAGTCCTGTGCGGATTGAATCTGCTTTACGAGGCGAATTTCTTCAGTTGTCCACCGCTTCTTCCTCTTCATATTTTTTCGTGATGGCAGTGCTTCTTTGCGTATATCAGTCTTTCGTTTCGTTAACTTCGGCGCATCTTTTTTAGTTAAGGCGTCATCGTGAGGCGACGCGCAGCTCGTTGAGCTAAGCTAGAGAAGTCATTCAGCATCAGTTAGCACACGGGCCGCAAGACTTACATTTGTCATTTCTTGGTCCCCAAGCTCTATTGAATTGCTCTTTGGACCAGGCTTAACTGTAACAAGGGCACAGCCAGGGTCAAGAGGTGACGGAGATTGATGATAGGCATACACAGACGAAAATAGACTATCCTGTGGCAAAAACTTATTGTTACCACCGAATAGCACATGAGTACATATATGACTTACATTCTGCCTTTGTTTATCCTCTTTATCTAATGTGTAGCTCTCTTAGCTTAGCTTACTTTGCGCTAGTATAACACACTTATTGACAGGTGGTAATTCATGTTTGGCGTGATCAAGATGCACTATTGCAAGCTATCGTGAAAAGCAGTCATTAACAAATGAATCACACATAGAACCAAGCAACTTACATCTCGTCTTTGCTTATTTTTAATTTTAGGAGCTTTGCCTTCCTGCATGTACTTAGTGTCCGGCGTTGATTGGCATAGATAGCTAATTACATCCGAAGAGATATCTTCACAACAGAAGAGACATGAGAATCCCTCATCGCCGTAGTGATCATTTCCATCAACAAGAGCGATGTTGTTCTGGTTGTATTCGATATTTATATGCGCTACTAAGGATGAAGAGCCATATACGTGCGGGGAGGTATGATTACCATATGCACCGTAAAATATCGAGTCCATGACTATGGATGAGTTAGAACAATAATAAGGCAGGAGTTTGGGGTAAAAATAATGCGTGCGGATACTAGGCATCAGAAGGAATGCATCTCTCCTTTAGTATGCCTCTGTTCTCAGCCTTGGCTGTCCAAGCTGCACTCTGGGGTGGACACTTGTCTTCTAATCTAGAGCCGGTACCCCTGCATACAGTACTAACGTTCTGCTTACTTAGTGGATGTCCTGAAATTACATCCGCCGCGCCACATATCACGCACTGGGATGCTGGTAAAGCAATTTCGCCGGGGGACCCAACGCGCGTGGTGGCGATTTTTTTCCGTCACTTTCGTCTAAATGCACACTAGTGATTCATTAGTATACTCAGCATTGGTATTTTCCGCACCTGAGTGCCAAAATCCAAAGGGGTGGGTTGCTGAAGCATTAAAGCTAACAGTCAGATCAACTGCCTTTATTATCGAGTAAATTTGAAGTACCCACGCGTTTGTGTATTGTGTTTTTTTTATTCTTTGTGCCTACGCTGACGCCAACTCGGGCGCTGACCTCTCTGACTCTTCCGCTTTATACGGCCTCAGTTAAATAGTATGAAATAGAGTGCTCAACTGCTTGCCATGGAAGGACTGAGATGGCCCGTTTGGCCGGCTATTAGCCATTAGCTTGGCAAATTGAACAGCGGATTTGATGCAGCAGAGAAAGAATTGTCGCTGACTTGATACCTTGATAGGTTTTACCTCTTAAGCGTCCATCTTTGATTCTCAATGTTCGGTTTCCGCTATCATCTTGACAAGTCCCAGTTTGCCACTATAGAGTCACTTGCGTCAGTGGCCCCCTGATGTGAAATTTGAACATCATCCATTAGCATACCTAGACGGACTAGTGCTGGCCTCCATTATTTGTCCTTTTCTGTCTCTTATACTACGTGCGGACGAGTTTGCATTCTAGAATCGAAGAAATGCTGCATTGAGGGCCAGGCTTATTGGTGATGTATTAGAAGCAGCATCTAAATACCAGTGCTATGCACTTATCACAACAATTATATAAACAGTATGTAAAGGACATGAATTTCATTTACGCTCTATGTCCAAACCCGGTGAATCCATCTCAATATTGAGAACACTCTTCGGGTGAGGGTCAGCGCCTTCTTCCTCAACTTTTTTCTTTTGGCGTGTGATTCTATACCATTAGTTATAATGTAACTCGGAGTGACCTCAGCGACCACACGCTGCGCTCGCATAACTTTGCGAGGACAAGCTTTCGTGCAATACACAGAGTTCCCGTAGATACTTAAACAGTACATACTGTATTAATATTAATAAATACTGTATGTACTTTAACAAATTACGTCGAAAAGCCAGAAGCGCTATTTCTGGCTTTTTTTTGTGTTACATCACATACGTATATACTGCGCCAACCTATGAGATAGTACCAGTGGAAGCGAGGAAAGTCACTGCAACCAAAATGCACGCTGCAGCCACATCTATCCTCAACAGTCAGTACTGTTTTTGTCTATCCTCCTAGTGATGTAATAAATCTAAAGGGAGGAAAGTGCTGTTTAGCGTTTAGTACGACAGCGACTTATGTTTACGAGGCTAAAACAAGATGCTTTGCGTAAGTCTTATTTTCGCTGCGAAGACAATCTTTCAATGCAACTAGGCTACTTAGAAGGGAGATGAAGCATTGTTAACTAGTCACATCGCCTGTGCTCTCTAATCTTCGCAAAGCGAGGACTTTTTATAAACTATAGAGAATCCCGCTTCTATTAATTTACAGAAAGGAAAGGAAGACAATCATTTGGGCAATGTTTTGGTTATATACTCATGGTTTTTTCCGATTTTTATCCAAAGCTGACGGTTTTCATCATAAGACCATTCCTTTTTTACATACTTCTTCTATTTTTTTTTGCTATCTTTAGTAATTTGGTAATGCTAAGCCTTATTGATCTTTTTAAACATAACTTTTGTTGTCTTTATGGTCCTTAATAACTCGCGGTTACTAGATGTGGATGCGAGTCCACCAAAGTGTGGCAACTTATCCTCGTCATTGTCATCGTCCTTATCCTCGTTCCCCTTATTATCCATGTTCTCTAGTATAACACCCTGCGGCACTGTTCGATAGGCTAGTCTTAATATATTGTATTCAACGTGGTCTAGCTCCTCTATTTTAGCATCGCGCAGCGCCTTTTTTTTAATTTTACCTATTATATTATGCTTTACCCCTCCACCTTCCTCTAAGGGTATAGTCCGCTAGGTGTTAAGTCTAGGATAGGAGTAAGCAATGTAGCTATTACTAAACAAAGCTATTAGGGATAAGACAGTGAGAGCTAGTTTTGCTATGAGCTTACCAGATCCATATACTTTCCAGGGAATAGCTTTATACTTAACAGTAAGGTCTAATCTATAATCATCGTCCACGTATAATGCGGTGGAGGGCAGACTTAAATTACTAGACAGTAGATATGGGCTAGACACCTAGCTAAAGGTAACTCCTGTGTTTAATCGCTAGGAACAGCTTACGGCAATGCCACTTACAATTCTTTCACGCCTAAACCTAAGAACCATGGCCTTATAGTCTATAATAATAAAACTATATCTAACATTTAATTTATCCGCGTATGCGGCTACCTAAGTGATTACCTTTTGCTATTCCGTATATTTATTAGTTCTATAGCGCATTCCGTATTCCCACTTAGCGCTTATTTTGGTGTTGCCTATAACAAGGCTTTAATATCCCCTTTTGTCTACTTTCTAGTCTAAGACGCATGCCTAGTTAGGTATATAGTCACCCCAAGGACACCTAGCTCCGCGACCGTAATAAGGAGCATACTGCTAATGCTATTCTAGCATAATAGAGTCTAGCGCACTATTAATAATTATGAATAGAAATTTTCGCAAAACATTATTAACTAACGCTTCGTTGTACACTTACAGGTCTTTTATTAAGGGTTTTGGTTCCTTTTGACCAAGATACGGACAATCTAACCTAGCACCATACATATCTATAATTTTTGCATACGTGAGGCCAGACCACTCCTCCCAATCCTAGATCTAAAGTGCTGTATGTATAGTTATGTTGGGGCCTTCCGTAAGGGAAGACAGTTCAATGGCCACAGTATGCCACTAAAGGGCCTTAAGAACGGTTGTGGGCATTGCTAAAGTATAATCTTATGAATTCTGCGCCGAAATCTTTAATATGGGTTTGCCAATAAAAGTGTTTGCCGATGGAAGTGTTTGCCGTATACAAACAGCACAAATGACTAAACAAGCACAAAGAATATTAATAGTTGTATAAAAAATTAAGTAGCTAAATAAATAATCGTTGGTGCAGGAATTCAGGATAACTAACAGTATTTATACACCTTACACAGTCCTTTCATTTTAAATAGACAATCTATGCTAAATCAATTAAGATAACCATGAGTGGTGTAGCTAGCAAGCATCAAGCCAGACAAGTCAGGAGCACATAAGTCACAACCTGTCCTTTAGTCCCATAATAAGGGTAATATCGCGTTTCACTGCAAGGACTCTACAGCCCCCTGCTAGCCCTTGGCAGCTATTATATCATAATACACGGGATTACAAGACTAACCTAAGTAAAAGCCCTTCATTTTACTTATCCGCTTAGTAAACGTGATTCTATATACATAAACTAACACTAACGTGAAGAACTCAGCGTCTTTGTTCCTCGTTACTGTTAGGGGCTAGATATTAGCCGCTTTTATAATATACCGCCGTAACCCTGCAGCCATTGGCTTATGGGTTGTTGCCCTGTATCGCTTATTAAAGGTTGTCACGAGCTATATAGAATGCATTATTTACGCTATTTGTGTGGATCTTCACCTTTTGATGAATTTCGTGATAAAGGTTACATTAATACTATAGCGTATTATACTGCTATCTAAGACGTGAAGTTAGGAGCAGTTTAGCACGGCATAGCTCATAGTCACTAGATATAGATGCTAGTCTACTAAGCTATGGAAACTTATTCTGTTTTGCACATATGTTACACTTAAGGGGAATAATTAGATAATGTAGATAATAATAATCCTAGCCTTCCAAAAGAGGTTCTAACGGTACCATAAGCAACGAATTACGTGACTCTTTGCAGCGCGGTTTAGCATATTACGTAAATTATCCTCTGTTTAGCGCCCTTAAAGGGGGTGCCCTACTAGCGGAGTGCTCTTATGTAATCTAAGCCTACTAACTAATCCATGTGCGCATACTAGCCCGTGTTTAACCCTAGTCTCTATTAAGTTTTTTCTTAGTTACTCGCGCTAGGAAAGTCGCAGTAAAATATAAATATTAATGCCTTAACCCTGCGCACATTATCTAGTTAAAGTTTAATAATCACTATACCAAAAGATACAAACAACGTGACTAGATATTCGCCTGTATTTCTATTATTTCTTTGATTTATTAAAGGATCCAGCAAGACAGAATAAGCCTAGATTAGAACTTGGCAAAGGAAGTGGCCCGAGTCGCTAAGGCTAAAAGGCGTAGGCGCGAGCAGGCACTCTACTTAATAGATAAACAGTTCCTTAATGACACGAAAATGGATTTTGTGTCTCTAGACTGCTTAAACTATTAATTTACTTAGCTAAGGCTTTAATAATGTTTCTTTGAGCTAAACGCTATTTATTTTGTTAAGCGTATTAGTGGCAGACTCAATGGGTATAATTAGAAGATCTAAGTTCCGAAAGATAGTCTAACCTATGTTTTAAAGCTAGTATGTTAAGGGAGTTCTTTAGCAGCTATTATATTAACTCGTAGGGTAGTTTTAGGATACAGAGCCTCTGTATCCATATTATTATACTACTTAAAGAGAATGTCAAAATGCCGCTTTGTTCTAACACATTAAAGTAACTATATTAAATACAGCTGCTTCTAGTAAAGGGCTAATTTTACTTAACCTAGAACCTAAGTCTAAACAGGATACGTTAAGAAATTTACTTGCCTTTTTTAATAAGGCTTGCAAGCAGAACGTTAGTAAACAGTCGCGTGATTTGCTACTTATTAATAGGATCCCTCTTATAAGAAAGTGCTATAGCTAGTTAATATTTACTAGAGAAAAATTATGTTCTTATTAGGGCCCTTAGAGGTTATATCCGAAACTTGAACCACCCCCTATCTGAGTAGATAAGATTACCTGCTCTATTAATAGTGAAAAACTCTACACAGTAGTTATGTATAAGTTTATTAAGGAAGCTAATAATAATTATAATACTGTGCAGTTAGCCCTAGATTTCTATTAGCAAGCTAGTTTTAGCTTTGCTTAGTCACTAATAGCAAAAAATTAGAAAAACAGCGTATTAATTAATAGGTCAGAAATCGTTAGCCCTGAAAGCTATAGGTAGGAGATTACAAGATACAATATAAGAAATCCAGAGCGTGTGCTTATGCAGTAGAAAACTCAGTGGATGCGCAGGAAATGCTTATAAGGATCGCATGGGAAAACTTAGGAATGTGTGTATTGCAAAATTTATATCTGTCGTGTATGCACAGGAGATTTTTGGATTGATATGCTGCATATTAACATATACCCAAAATTAATGGGAACCATTAGCCTATTGTATTAAAGAACTCCGCACCAAGTTTAGTCTTTCGAGTTCGCTATTTATCCACCGTCAAAATGTACTAAACAGAGAGAACCTCCTAATTCGCTAGATATTTGCTAGCCATGCCAGACTTGTGGCTAAGTCACGTCTATTGATTACATATTTGTAATCTAGGTATGTGAATTATAGGTTAGAGCCACATAACTATACATGGAAAACCCTATCTTCGCTACGGTGAATCTTACTTAGAGCACAGACTATAAGCATAAGCAAGGTTTTCATGATGTGAGCAGCTATGGAAGATCTTAGCAGTGGAATTGTCCTTGTATTCTAGCTATTCTAACGAGGAATTCTACGCTTTTATGTTGCAGTTTAATCTATGCATTTATAATTATCGGATTCATAAGCAGCTTTGGAATCAGCTAATTGTCAGCATATTTGCCACCTTCTTCAGCAGCTTCATAAGCAGCAAATTCTTAATAAATTTTATTGTAGCGATATCTCGGCTGCCCTTATTCTTATTGCCTTTGGATCATGAATTCTTGCAAAATAACCATTAAAGCTTTCACTTAGCTTGCACCCAGAATAATACTCAGCAACACGTAACCAGTCCTCTACATCTTTGCTCTTCATTAGTTGTTGATGTTCTTAGGGTCTAGCTAAAAATGATTAGTTAATATACACTACTTCTCTCAAGTCCGCATACCTCGTTGTAATATCTCATAGAGCCCTGAATTATGATCCAGAGTTTTGGGAGGATAGGGGTAATACCCTAATTTTATAGTTGTTTTAACTACAAAAGAGTCCTCCAAGGCATTGCTGTGGCATAGTCTCTGTAGATATAATTGCTCTATTATATCTGAGGTTAGCAGGAGTGACAGGTATTTATTGAAGAAGTTCATATTTACCCTTTTGTTCTTCGATTAGATTAGTATTCCAATATGGCGTTATAGTCTTTTGCTCGTTTTTCTCTTCGCTAAAGCATAGTTATGATTTCTAATGGTGTTGTGGCTGTTCTTGCCTAGTGCTAGCACCAAATTAAAAGTCCAACGTTGCCGTTTGATCTGCAGCCGCATGTTCATAGGTCGTGACGCTCGGAAGTTTTCGATCTCTTGGTCCGGTTAAACTTAGAATAATGCACTCCGCATTTCGACGGGCGCAACGGTTACAAGGTGATGTCCCACTACATTTTGTTTTTGCTATATGACAAGACTGACAAGCAATTCTTACGCGTTTACCCAGTTCTGACGATGTTGGCATTGTTGCGTTGAATAGAGTATGGCGAAGCAGAGTGAAAACGAAAGAACTGGTGAAAGTTAGACAGCGTTAAGTTCCTAGTTGGCGAAATCTGAAAGCAGCCTCTGGAAGATATACTATGCAGCTAGGTCTTTGCTTTTTCTACTTTGCCTCGAGCCTAAGGGCCACGTGATCTAACAAGATCAGACTGTTTTCTTTGACTTCACTTTTGCTATCCTGCCTAAGGACGGGGTTAGTTGTTAAATTTGCAATACACTAAAAATAATACACTATGACACGCATATTATCGAAGGTATGCACTCACCTCACACAAAAAAGCCTTCATTATATCGACGGGATGCAATGAGTTTCTCTTGAATATTTTTTATATAATCTTTACACTTTCCCGTATTCAGCAGAGAAGTGGCGGCAGAGGTCGTGAGAGTGCAAATTTCGGTTAAGAGTTTTATGATTATGTTGAGACACTTTAACGAATGCCCATGCCCGTGTGCACGAATCTGTGTCTTGTATGCCTGAGCGCAGAATCCAAATCTAGTTATAAAGTCGAAAAATTCGCCAAGACTCGCTTGAGCCTCTGAGTTGTACTCAGTATCTGTTAGGTTGGCTAGCTCCTCAAGTCGTTTCACCCAGCCGGATGTGGCCTCTAGGTTCTTATTGAAAGCCGATTTCCGGTCGCGCAAGTCATTTCGTTGCACCTGCATAGTCCGTAGTTATAATAGTTATATATAAATCTTGAAGTAGAGTTATTTTGCATCAATGGAGTTAAGTTCATGCGAATAATGTGGCTATACTGATAATAGATGCAGAATCCCCCTCTGACAGATTCTTGAGAATCTTTACATTTATACCCAATGCGGCCGGATCTTTCTCGATCACTAGGCTCAAATCAACGCCCGACGTTTTGTGCCAGAAAGAATTTCCATGTGATCCCTCCCCTATAAACCATTCGAGATATGTGCCGTCCCATATAGCTATCCAAGCTCGTTTGCGTCTACTAGTCTGCAAGCAATATTAACGTGGTTTACATCTTTGACATTATATGATTCAGAATAACTCGTTGGAGTAATCTCTTGGTATTACTTTTTGTTTAGTCAAACCTAGAGCAGATTCTTCTTATTCTGGCGAGCTCTCCGTATGCCTTCTTCACCAAGAACCCATGCCTTCGATTCTTTTTTAATAGCGCTGACCCTTTCAAGAAAACTCAGAATTGAGTTCGAAAACAGATGTAGCGTATTGGCTCCACTAATAGCCTCTTCAAAATGACCATAGACCATATGATCTAACCACTGTTCCCAAGAATCATTCGATTCTTCGAAGATGAAATTGCAGCCATGTTTAGAGCATTTATCAAGCACAAGATGTTCAGAACGTTCTACTATCACTGTTCCTTCTTTCCACTTTTCGTTAACATCTTTAGTCTGAACCGCCTTGTACGTTTCCCCAACACAGTGTATTCTGATGTAATGTTGAACGGAATGATCTTTGCGGTTGAACTCTTTTGGACAAAGCCGACAGACCCAGAGCTTTGATACCACATGTACGGACATAATGTGCCGTTTCAAGTCATTTTGTGATTTTAAATGGCTCTTGCATCCAGCAAAGCGGAACAAACACGACACCCCTGGCTTTTTTGGGGTTTGAGAGACTCGAGAATTGTCGTTGCTGGTAAATAAGTCGCGGCCCAGAGAGCCATCGTCGGCGGCTTTTGAGCCCCACGTTAGGCGCTCGGAAGCTCTTCTTATTTTTAAACTGTCATCAAGCTCTTGAAAGGACGGCAATTTCGACGACGGTAACTGGAATGACCTTTTGGTCTGATCCTCGGGTTGTGTGTTTGACATAAGCTCTTGTTCTTAGCCTATTATAGTGAGACGTGTCGAAGTTTAAAACGTGGCAGTAACTAAGCAATGAGTTAAAAAGAAACTACGCCGTCACATATTTGGGATTTCCGCAGTTATTTATATCCGCAAGAATATTGCTATGTAAATCTAGCGGCTTCCCATTTTTCTTTCCCTTCTTACAGGGAATTATCTCACGCTTTCTCGTTTAGGCAGACACATGGATGACAGCCATTCTATGGTTTCATGAGCCGGCAAACCCTGAGCTTGCTTTCGTAGACTTTTTATATATTACCGCTACTAGCAGAAAGAGTCCATAAATATCTTAGACAGTAGGTAGCATGGCTATTTCTTGTAGATTTAAACACTCTGTTGTATCTTAGTACAATTGAACCTTTGCCGTAATCTAACATATGAAGCGTAAGAAGTATCTCGTTTTCCAATAACTACTTCTTAGCTAGATCTCTCTCAGCTATCAACTGCCAGTTTGTATCGCAAAAGCCACCTCTCGTGATAATGTATATCCATTGATCTTCGTGTATCTTTTCCCGCCATAAATCTCCAATGCCTGTTTTAATGCTGCTAGCTCGCTTTTTATCCACATGAATTATACCAAACAATTTCACTATAATCCATTAGTACCTGCCAAAGCGGTGTAAACAACATATTTTAAGTTAGCAATCTAGAGGGTAGATATAAGCGACGTACAAAAAATGACGTAGTCTTGACTGTTTAGATAAATAGAATCACCACGACTGTCTTGGTTCATTGTGAGAACTATATTACAGAGAAGTGATAGCGATTATGAGGGTAACGAGGCTTTAGAATACGACTTGTTGTTTTACTACAGTAGTTTAAAGTCGTGTGCATGTAGAGATTATAGTGGCATTTTATATCTTCTCTACTCTTACTTCAGACTACTCCGCGGATTTGTATTTCGCCATCATGCATTGCCCAGCCAGCAACGGAATAGGTGGAGTAATCTATGGTTGATCTAGTGGCTTTATCTTACAGTAGCGTGCCGCGGGATACTTTTATAGACTCACAATGGAGTAGCTGATATAGTAACTTCAAGAAAATACGATGTTTTAAATGCTAGAAAGCTATTCATTCAAATCTGTGTTTATCTATTAGTTTATGCTTCTATTTAATGTGTTAAGTTCTTTTTGATTATATTTTAAAGCCTTTCATTAACCTCAAAATAGTATATTCCCCTATCCTTGCCTACCAAGATGCTAGATCGCGCAAAAGGGAGCGTTATGTCAATGACTTTCTGCCCGTTCCTGCGGAATATTATAAGCTGATTTCCAACGAGAATCGCCGAAAATCTCATAAGGAATAATCGTATCTTAAATATAACCTTTGACTGTAAATTCCCTTGTTGGTCATGGTTATTGTTAAGAATCATAAGCTTAGTGTGGCTCCTATCTACCTAATACACTCATAACAACATCCACCGTCAGAAAAACCTACTAATATTGCGTCTGGACGTGTCTTCTCCCTTCGTAGTAGTGTCTCGTTCCTTTTTAGAACCAACATGGGTTCCGATATCGGCTGCCCACTAAGTTTGCAATACTCACATGTATCGTCATCAAATAATACACTCACCAGTTTCCCAATACGTCCAAAGAATCAATCGCCGATTCACTTGAGCGAAAAATATATTTCCTAGATCCTGATTTTGTCAGAGACTACCACCTGTGAGGAACATTCAATGACCCACACGAGGCTGTAGAACTAGTGATGCACCTCAGACCAATGGAGGAAGTCCGACAAGAGACAATAATATTAGGGCGAATCCTACATACACTTTGAGTGCTACTTTAGAAATGTATTGTCTGTTTTCCTAGTATTCTGAGTCTTCTTCACTTTTTATCATCTTTCCTAGATAAAACAACGTTAGTGAGAAAAAATATAGAGCAAGAAGGTACTCCTACTCATTATTTAGCCTCTCAGGTACAGGATAAACACTTCGGGCTGAAGCAAGAGAGGTGCTTTTTTTCACCTTTAGCTTGAAGATATTAACTAAAGCTGGCATTTATTATGGAGCAGAATTATGCAGGAGGATCTTACAGTGTCTGCGGGGGACAAGAAGACCACTCTAATGTCTAGCCCATTTTGAGCTGGAGGGGACGCATAACCTTCCATAATAAACCGTAAATACTATCCTTTCGCAAACAATTATAATAAGCAGTGGTTTAATTTCAGTGTTCTGTAAGGGAATTACGCTTTATAAAATAAATCTGCTCGGTGGACGCAACCGATAATAGTATACTAAAGGGGTTTACACCACTGACTTCACAAGTCGACGGTAAATAACGGATAAATTTCGATTCTTCGGCATAAGCACATGCACCATTGTCACGACTGGGGTTCTGATATAGCAGAGTGAAGGGTAAGACGTAGCAACGAGGTAGCACTCTATTATTAATGGTCTTAATCTCTAACCTCCTTCCTAAAGATTTGGTCTTTTCCTCCCTACTTAGGCTCATCGCTACCCCGCAGTGAAGAGCTTGCTAGCTGCATGATGCTCTCCTCCGATAGCCTTAGGTGTATCCCTAGCTCTACGACCTCGTGAGGGTCATCGAAGGTGGTAGTCTCTGACAACCATGATATATCGTTAAGTTTTGTAATCAAGATGTAACAAGCAGGTAGTAATGAGCGTAACTTCTATTAGGAATGCCTAGTCTTCGCTATCTGTAACGCTGGTCTAATCACGCAACTCTTTTAACAAAGTAGTACAGTACACCTAACTCGTCTACCACGATTTGTGAAAAATAAGGGAGGGTTATTTCTCTGACTCTCTGCCTATCTCTGCAATGTATAATAAGCTGTTTTCCAACCAAAACTAGTATAAAACTATAAAGGTATGCGACAATATCATCTTGATAATAACCTTTAACTCAAAAATTCCCTTCTTCTCGAAGATTCTTATTAAGAACAAGGAACTTAGTATAGCTGTCTTTCTATTTAAGCCCACAGCAATATCCACCATTAGCAAAACTCACTAACCTACCGTGCATCTAACGTAAAACGGTGGTCTCTCGCGCCGGCTTTCTATCAAGCATCCTATATTCCCATGTGCTATTACTAAGCAATATTTGTATTATGTCTCTGATTACATTAAAAGAATAAATCGTTGTATTCCACTAATCTATCTTATAGTGCGTGTCTAATATAATACACCAGACAGTTAGAGATAATTTTAAGCAGGTAATGAAACTTATTGACTTTGTTGTTTATTGTACTTTAATAAGATTTAGGACAGTAAGATTATAAAGTTAATGCTTATCCCAGATCCTCTAGACTTGTATTTTACCTTGATTTTGTCTATCTTAATAGTATAATAAAACGTGTGAGTTACTGCAAGATATCTCACAATTCTTCTCTCGTTAAGGAATAAAATTAATATCACTACCCCACCACCACTTTATCTGCTTTAATTTATATATGGGTTTAGTAGAAGGAGACAAGAAGCGCTCTAACTTACTCTTAATCCTATAAAGGCCGTAGTTTTAAATAATTATCTATCTAGTTTTCAAGAGAGTAATTAATAGTTCCCCTTCTTTTATTTAACGGATTCTTTCTAGAAAGTCTTGTAACTTTACTCCTTTGTTTTTAGATAAACAAGGAAAATAAGTACTATTTTTTATACTAAGTAGCTTTGTCCTATATTGACTTAAGACTATACTAGCGGAGTCTTTATTAATATGCCTTTCTAGGTCTTTAGGCTTAAAATGTCTAGCTTCTAATAGACCCTAAAAATAATTAAGATTGCTTTTAGGAGGAAGACTTTTATTGTTTTAATTTGTTTCTTTTATTATAAGTATAACGTGTGTTAGGTAAATAAAATAAGTAGTTATATTTAGAGAAAGCCTTTTTAGAAGCGGGATATATAGTATTTATTACATTTAGTCTTATAGCTAATATATAACAGTAAAAATGTAAATAAAGGTTTGTTTTAGTGTTCTCTAATACAATATATATACCCTATGCTCTTTATTAATGGGAGCTAGTAGCTAAATTCCCTACTATAGAGTAAGTAAGGAAGGGGTAAAGATAGTGGTGGCACTAGCTTAATATCCAGTGATAACAGCGTATAATACAGCGCAACTATGTCTAGCCGTAGTAACTCATAGTATAAGTCTCTCTTGGCAGTTTCTCAGGGATATTTAAGAGAAAAAGTTGCCTATTTGACTAACCCATAGTAATTAAATGCAAAGTTAGTAAGCTGGTTTAAAGACCTATTATATTCTAGGACGCTAAGCCTATCCACGTTACCTGCTGTGATTATTGTTCTTTGTGGTAACCTCACGCGTCTATAGTTTTATAAAGCTTTTAGCTTCTACTAAAAAGAAAAACAATAGAATAAATAGAAAATACATAAATATAAACTTAGCATACATTTTAGATGGCGCTGCTGCGTACACACGTTTAACTATGCATTCCCTGTTTTAGATATAAGCTAAGCTTTGGAATTACAAGATACTGACCTCTCCCTGAGTGAGATGTTATTTACCTCAATTTGTCTTGTCCCTAGCTAGCCTTTTAATCTTTCTATAACACCCCCCTAACCTGGTATTTCACAGTGCTTATCTATCACAACAGCCTAACGTAAAATTCCTATAGCAGTGCATAGTGCATTTTAAACCTGCATAATTAATCTATAGAAATGGATAAAGCGCCGAAGAAGGCTTACTAATTCGTAATCAACACGCGATGCTAATATATTATTAAACAATAAAAACGATAGTCCACAGAAACATAATTCAAAAAAGCCTCGAACTTTAATAGTGAACCGTTTTATAGTTAGCTTATAGCGCATAACCTAAAGCCTAATTGCTATTAACGTTCGAGATAGAGCTAGGGCTCCTGTAGTTAAATATTAATGCGGCTATAGTATAACAATGTTAATAATTAGAAAAACTGCGTAAATAAAAGGTACCGCTTGTGTAGGAACCAGAAGACTTCTGCTAGGAAGGGTTATAGCAAACAGAAAAGCCTAACTAAAAGTTTAGAGTTAATAAAACATTATTAAGGCAAATGTCAACCCACCTCTAATAATATGCTCTAGATTAACATTGTAGATAGCAAGATGCTTGCACAATAATTCATTAGTAAGGCATTAGTTAGTCTGCTCTATGAACTAACGGTAAAGGTAATCCATACCACAAGTTTAACAGAAAGAAGGATATACAATATGTAATTAGGACATTGCTGTTTAGTAATTCCTGTTAGCTAAATAAATAAACTAATAGTACTAAGAGTTAGGAACTAAAATAGCAATAAAATTATTATAAGAATTTGCTGTGTAAGGGATAAGGCTAGAAGATCTTCTCTCTGCATTGTGTTAGACGTAGAATAAGGGTGTCTAAGATAAGGCAACTAAGTCACTACTCCTCCTGCAGGACAGCCTCACTTTAATATAACAACGCGTAAATATCTTGCTAATACCTTTAAAAAGGTGCTGTCTAGCTGTAGCACTTTTTAATATAATTACTCTAACTCGTGTGATAAGCTAGACACAGGTGGCGATTTAATCTAACCCTAATTACTAATCCTCCCTTGATTATCCCGCAAATTACTTATTAGTTTTATGACTAGAAACAATGCTTAGTTTGGGGTACGCTTTATAGTAGTGTCCTTAAGATATCTATGTAACTAGCCTATACTATGCTTCTAGTTCCACTAAGCATGCAAAATTAACTTGTTGGGTGACTTAGTGTGGCTAAAGACACCACCACAGTCTCATACTATTAATGCAGCATGAATCTTAAATCAAGGACGCTTGTGGCGGCACTGTTTAACGGTCTCTTCCGCTTCACTAATTAACTCTAAAAAATTTGTCTAGGAGGGTGGGGTTGGAATGCTTTCTGAAGTGCTAGCTAGTGGCGTGCTAGAGCCTGCTGGTGCCGGATTTTTGACTATCTGGCTTGGCTAAGGTATAGTGACTTGAATAAGGAGGATTTAGTGCACTAGGTAGTATTTTTTAATTATTAAAGTTAAGATAGCAGTTATAAAGTGGAGTACTACTATTGAGGTTAGACAACGTAGAACTGCACCTTATTATAATAGTATATATTTTGGCCCTAGGGTCACTACTATTTTTACTAGCAAGGAGGAATATTTAATGTAAAATAAATAGTTAGAGCCCGAACAATAAGAGCTTAATCTAGCGGTGTTTTGTGGGATAATAGTGTTGCAATATATATATTAGCATAATCTTATTTAGCATTATACTATATGCTTAAACCTTAAGTTCCACGATTAACTTGAGTAATATAGGTAATTGAATTAGATTAGTGGTTTTCTATAGTGAAATAGTAGTCTCTAGATATATTACTTTAGAAATTTTTAACACCTAACTACTAGTAGTCTAGCGGTGTATAAAGATAGTATAAACAAGGCTGCGTATTACTAAATAGAAACGTGTGTTAAATATATAATACCACTAGCAGTTAAAAGATAATAGATTAGACTTTAGGCTAGAGAATATCCCCAGGAAGTGGAAATAAAAAGCTAGGTTATTAAGCATAAGGACAAAAAAGGAGATATATTATATTAGCTTAACTTAGCTACATAGCACCCTTCCGGGAGGTTACACCCTTATTTTCAAAGGTTACTAGCCTCCTATAAAGAGTTATATCCTAGTGTCTTGGACGTTAAGCAACGCTAGTGTGACCTTATGCATATACTATTGTGATTAGCTAGCGATTTTGTGGCTTACTCCTATAGGAGGTTATGGGAGTAACCTAGGGCGCTTTAACTACTCTTAATTACTTTGTGCTTTTAACTAGCGATTTTATAGCTTACTCCTATAGGAGCTCATAGGAGTAACCTAGGGCGCTTTAACTACTTAGTTACTTTGTCTTTAGGCTTAATTATAGTTACTATATTACTCCTTTCTTATAATTATTTAGTTACTAAAAGCATAAAGCTATAAAAGAGATGTAAACAGGAATTAAGACTGTTTTTATAATAGATAAAGAGGTGAAAGAGGCGCTCTGTTTAGCTAAGTCTAGATAGTAATAGCTTAAACCTATCTTAAACTAGCATATGTCTTATTATTTCACTATTTACTATAAGAATTACTTTAGCGTGTGCGAGATCTACATTACCCCTATTAAGCTTAATTACTATAAGAACTTATTTTTTTTGCTAACGGAGAGGTATATTATTTGCTGTAACAAAGCCTTTAATAAGAATTTAAGACAAAAACGCTAGATAATTTATAATAGCCTAATACGCCTGGTTTAATAGTTGTTTAGGAATAAAAAGTAAGTAAGAATCCTAATTAAGCTATTAATAACCTTATGCTTAATTACTAGTAGAGAGAATTATTTACGAATCTTAGATTCCTTAACATCCTAAACATACTAGGAATATCCCTAACTTAGTAAAACATGCTTAGAATAGACTGCTATTAAGCGTTCTCTATGCCCACTAGAAGTAGCGATTAAGCGGCTATTATAGTCTCCCTTATAAAGCGGGGCTATTATTAAAACTAAGTGTAGCAATATAGCTATGACTTATTCTACTAGGACTTACAAGAGAAATTTTAACTACCTTAATATTAGAATAGCTTTAAAGAAATATTAAAGTATAGAAAGCAAAAAATTACTACCTAAAGAGATATTTAACTACATAGCTATTATTAAAAAGCTACTAGAGTTACTTATAGAGCTTAGAAACACGCCTAGTGTTAGCAATAAGGATAGCATTATAATACTAAAACTATATACTAATAATAGTACTAACATATAAGTTCTAAAAACAGATGCATAATAAACTAAGTTTATAGAAGTGCTTTTCTGTAATATAAGATAAGATACTTTAAACTAGAAACTAAATAAAAGCTATGCTATGGCATTTTAGGTAAATTCTTATTATGCTCTAAACATATAGCATTTTGTCCCTCTAAGGAAAAAAATAAAAGGTTAGAAAAATCTTAGCAGAGCAGTGAAATTAATAATTTAAATTAATTAAATTGCAAAAAAACTGAGTAATAGTAAGCATGGTTGCTTTTGCGGTGCGATTATACCGAATCTGTTCGCTGGTATAAACACTAACGATAGAATACCTCTTATTGTCGCTAAAAAAAAATGTAGCTAATAACAATCTTCTGAAACGCATTAGGGGGCGTGACAAAACAAGACTAGCAATAGTAGACGCAATAGTTAAAGGCTTAAGGGAAAAAATGCCCTGTCTTTCTGGTTATATTTATATATTTCATGCACTAGCTATTATTACTACTCTCTGGAACAAAAAGTGAGTGCTTCTGGGGGTTCAAAATGGCTTAATTTAACTAAACGTCTGTAGCTACGCGGATATTTGTCGTAGACTCAGCGCCAACGATCTTAGGTTAGATAAACTAGTTGTAGTTAAACTATAATACACCCTAACACTATACACATGGGCTGTTAAGCTGTATAATAACTGTAAATTATAACATAGCATTAATAAGAATAACATAATTAATTTTAACTAATGTTAAAGTATAGTAAATATCTTTATTAAAGGGGCTTGTTAGCTAGTGCTGCCCCCTTTGGAAAACTTATCTAGAGACAACGGCATATAGCTAATAATAACCCTCTAATCCTAAATTTATGAAAGTGACTCTTTGTATGCTAAGGGAGGGTATGTAGGCAACATTATGGGAACGAATGCACTTACTATATACAAAGAACTAGTGCATAAGAGCTTCTTGGCTAGATCTAATGGAGTAGAGTTATTAGGCTTCTTGCCTTATAAAACAATGGCTTTTTGGTAGCTTCTAGGAGAAATAAATCCGGAAGTTTAAATTCTAGTGTAAACTTATATATAATAGGATCTACTTATTATTGGGTATAAATCTTGTAAGCACTATATAAATCTTAACCTCTCTTGTGCTAATTATTATTCTAGGTAGTAATAATATATATCCTAGATTATTCTTCTAAATTTTCCTAAAAACTAGCCTGTTTCTATAAGGTTCTTGAGTTTTTACTATTAATTCTGTCTTAATCTCCTCCTTATACATTAGAATAATAATTATTAACTTCCTTGTAATAATATAGATTAAACCTATGGGTAAAAGAGACACTACTTTTGTTTTAATTTAGTGGTTTCTAACACCCTATTTGTTAAATTTTAGAGCCTAGATAATTAGCGTAGCTAAGTTTCGTGGAAGTTCTGTTAATTAACTTATAATTGATTGCTTAACACACTCCTATAGTGCTTTATGTGTATCTAACTAATTATAGAAATACAAGTTTTTAACAGCTTTAATTTTGTTAAACATTTACTGCGAAGCCTACTAAGCTAATTTTAAGGCCTAGTTGTTTATTTTAAAAGTATTATATCCTTCTATAATTCTAAGACTTATCTGGTTTTCGAAAGTAGGGTTTAATAAGAGGAAGTCGGTGCTGCCTGTAAGCAGCTGTGTAAATTGGGTATCTATGCAGGGCACGTTAGGCTCTTGGCTAAAAAATAATCTGGTGGTTTTAGAGGTGGAGCTATGGAGGTACTGGGTGGAGGGAGAATCCTAGGTCTTGCAATGTGTAATGGGACATGTAATCCTTAAAACAAAGAGGGACTATACGCATTTATAGCTGCGCATTGTAAAGCTACCTCCTGGAAGCACAATATTTTAACCACATTGATCTTTGTGCTCCAAGATAAAAGGTTTATTATTATAGTTCCACGACTTAGTGACTAAAGGATAAGTAAAAGGAGTACAACCCTGACCCATTACCACATGTACTTAGTGCATATTCTTGGCTAAGTTAGCTAAGGTAGCAAATCTCGACTGCCTCTAGTGACGTCCTTTGTCTCTAGCTTCTGGCGGCTGCTATTATAGTAGTCGCATTTTGAAGACACAAAGCAACGGTAGTATATAATTTATGTAATGTAATACTAAGCGTCTTCCTAGTATATTTATTAAGAAACTATTTAAGAAAACGAAACACTGCCTAAACAATAGATTAGGTTAACAGTAACGCATATACTTAAGAAGTATCACGCTAACTAGCAGAGAGGACACTTACTAGAGGATTAAGTTCACGTTTACTGCCCTATTTAACTAGGATTACTGGCCTTGAGTAGGGGGATTTTATTCATTATTTTAGCAGAGGTTAAAGGAATAAAATACTAACTGTGTTGCTTAAAGCATTTATAAGTTAAACTTCTTGGAAAGCACTAAGGCCTAGATGTAATTCCGAGAAAGAGAGTGCTAATTAAAAATAATTACTATATATAATAAAGGACACATGCAAAGAACTAACTGTTATATTAGCTACAGGATGCATAATAGTTGTTATTTATTGGTGTATGCCTTGGAATAACACAGATACGGGTTCGCCCTAACTAATTCGTGTTATCACGTAATCTTTATTGTGTAAGTCAAGATCTGCTAATCCACTATACTTTCTCACAGCAGCGCGCTATCTTTGAATTTAATCTGGCGTTATATCTCTAATATTATGTCGTTTAACTACAAGAGCTTAGTCTTATTCAAAAGTTATTTACTAGGCGCACTTACTAAATTCAGCATAAGCCTCTTTATTTATAGGTATTAGAACATACCCAAGCATTTAAGTGCTAGTTATGCGTGTATCTATGTCTAGATTCTTACTTAGTTGCACACAGTCTTCTAGTAATATAACTTTTGGTATTACGAATTGCTATTAACTTTTATTAAAGCGGTACTTATCCTTATAATTAAGTATTAGTAGTATATCCTGTGTAAGCTTATAGGTGAATTTAACCCGTTAACATTTAATTATGCTAGCATCTATGCACTCCGATATATATAAGTCTAGAAGGAATGCATAAAATGCCCTTGCTTACTAAGATAAGACTATCTCCCTTTTTTTAAAAACCCTTTTACTGAAATCTACGATAAACTCCCTGTGTTTTTTTAGGTAGTCTAAAAGCTTATTAGTAGTGAGTGGCTCTTTTAGGCAGCTAATAAAGTTTAAGCTATCTTAGACAGTGCAAGCCTTAGTCTATTTATAAGAGGATAGCAATTAACTTATAGCCCGCCTTAGGCAATATAAGAACCTATCCTTATACTCTAGCAGCTTTTCAACGGAAATTCGCATCGTAGACTAAGCAGAGGCACTAGATGGTTTTTTGCGGCCTTTAACATTATCCTGACCACTAGCTGTACCTGAGTTCTAGATCTTGGCTATATAATAGACAGTAAACCCTAGAGCTTCTATAGAGTTTATTAATAAAATATCTATATTAGGTTCTATAATAAGAGGAGTAGTAGACTTTAAACTTAGCGCTCTAGAAGCACTTAAGGAAAGTGCTAACGATATAATAGCTAGTGTGCTAGAGTAGCTATTATTTATAGTCTATTTATTATACTTTAATCTCCCTTTAAAGTTAATTACAGAGTCTAGGATAGTATATAATAGATTACTTTCTTAGTTAGTACTTATGTAGATTTGTAGTCTTAAGACATGGTAACAAATAATTCTGCCTTCTTATTATTATTACGCTAGATATCTAAGGGTAAGTGCTTTTATTCTTTTAGAAGGCTATTTATAGAATAATCTTTAAGGAGCTATTTAGTATATTAGTCGCTTATAGTAGTCTAAAGTTGCTGTGTTTATATGTGTTTAATGAGCCTCTATTGTTTAATTGCTTGTTTAGCTTTCTTATCTATATTCCTTTATTAAACACCTTATAATAGTAAGTAGGTCTTGTATATAGGTCCTTAGGTAAAGGTGCTTTTTTATTAAAATTAGCTTAAGATATATTAATAAGAAGCATAAGTGTTACTAATGTATATTAAGAAGGAGAGAAGATAGTATACTATTATAGGTAATATTTGTTTTGTTGTTATTAGTTTATAAAGGAAACACTTATATATTAAGAATTAGCTTTATGAGATAAATTATAATTTAGAAAGAGAAATAAGCTAAGTTTATATAAATTTCCCGTTTCTTTTTAAGACGCTAATAATATTTAAAAGTTACGTAGATATACTGTAAGCCTCTTTATTATAGAGATTACGCTAAAACGTAGATTATATGTTGCAAAATAATATATCTTAAGCAATATTAGAGCTTTTAAACTAATAAATCTAAAGAGACAGACAATATACTCTAAAGCTATTTAGCTATAGGCTATAATAGCTAAAATTGTCTTCCAACCCACGAGGCAATGCTAGCAAAAATTAGCTAAAGCACGGTTAGTCTAGGGTTTGTTCCCCGTCCGTTAGCCTAGCTTGCGATGAACTGACCGACAGATTTCTGCAAGCCACATCACACGTTAGTTCATCGATGCAAGTGTGGTTTAGGGAACATTCGCTGCTAATTAATTAAATTAGACACATACATCCTGCGTTGTACTCTACTTAAGAAGTTTAGAGTAGAGACTTTGTGCTTATATTTTGCAGTTAAGTACCTGTCTTTCTTAGTCTATGCTTTAAAACTACAAGGGGGTTGCCGTGAGGTCCAAGATTAAGTGATAATAGCTTATGTTAGTCTCTTCTCTGGTTGCCCTTACTCCCTAGTGATAGGTTATGTGCTACTTTCTTCTCTGGTTACTCCCCTGCGTTAGGCAAGTTATATAACTTAGTCTCTTCTCTGGTTACCCTTACTCCCTAGTAATAGGCTATGTGCTAGTTTCTTCTCTGGTTACTCCCTTGTGTTAAGCAAGTTACATAACTTAGTCTCTTCTTTAGTTATAATAATTAGCGCAAGTGGATCGGGGCTGGGACAATCGCTAGGATTAGTTTCAGGATGTTTTTACGCCTGTAGGGATGTCCCTGAGCCTAGCTGAGAATCTATGTGCGGTCTGCCTATCCGTCACATGCCGCTTTAAGCTCTACCCTTTCCCCTCACAGTTAAGTACTATCTTAGTGCTCTATATGTCTTGACCGCTTAGAGGCTAGTTTCTAAGTCTTTAGTGTCATTTTTTCAGCAGCATGGTCTAGAAAATTAGTCAGCAAAGCGCGTAATTCTAGAGGCTATTAGTTAAACTTTTCGGATTAAATAGCCAGTTGCTCACGTGATAGCGGACCCAGAGGTGCCCTGGTCACGTCTTAACACAAGGAAATCCCTTATAGCGACAGAACAATAACACCTTTTTTCTAATAACGCAATAAGAATTTTAGGGCTAAATAATATATAATTAATACATACATAGCGTCGAATTTCACTGTAAGGCAGAATAAGACAAACTTATACTAGGTTATTAAAGCCTTTTAGCGGCCTAGCGCTTGTGAAACTAGTTAACACGTGAGTTAACTTAATTCTAGAAATAAAGACCACGGGTGGCCTTTTACATAGAGATGTTTAGTGTTTGGTGGCTAATTTGCTTAGGTGGCCAATTTACCAGCATAACCCTAGTGTATATAGATCCTAGATGCAAGAATATTACTACTTTATAATTAACGGATACTATACGCCTTTTAGTTATATATATAAATCTATCTTGGATAGGCTTAATCTATCTCATAGCTAGAGGGTTAATAGAAAACAGCGCGTACTAAGTATAGTAAATAGCTCTTTTTAAGAAAGGACTTAGATTATGCACGAAACACTATTACAAGCGGTTAGAGAAGGTGCGCTAATAAGTCCCCGAAAAATCTATAACAAGAGCCTATGTGTTATATTATTAGAAGGTGAATATGTTCTTAACATGGATTGTAGTAGCCTTAATCCCTTTAGCGTTGTGAGTTTTAGCGCCCATATGATTAGGTTTGTTAATAACAATAATAGTATTAAATTTTAGGTGCCTAAGCGCTTACCTATAAAGTCCATAGTGCCTAATAAACTTAATAGCACTATTGCGGGAGTTATATAGTTAGGCGAATAGCTAATTAACTGTATAACGCGTAAAACTAGGGCTAAGGCTTTTATTTCGGAGGAGTACACAAGGGTAAATATTGCCTTATGTGGGACTGTCTTATACTAGATGTCTATTATAAGTATAGGTAACCCTGGCTATTAGCATATTATCTCCTACCTGTATAAAATAGAATTTAAAAAGGATATTACACCTTAGCCGGGAAATAACAAAGTTAGCATATTTATACTTATAACACTAAATAATGTTAAGATAGTATTAGTAAAGGGTAATTTTATAGCGAATTATGTGATAGTATAGCTAGCTTACTTTATTAGGCATAGTATTATTACGCTAGAGAATAAACCAAACTTTGTTAAGATATGTTAAAGACTATAGAAGAAATATAACTTATTTATCGTAAAGAACTTATAATATATTAGGATATTGCTTTCTTAGATAAACCTCTGTAACACTTTTATTATACTCTTATAACCTTGTTTAAAGCGATAGAATATAAGTTTAGCTATTAAGGTAAATTTAAGTAATAAGTGAAGAAATTTAGGCAGGCTTAGAAGATAAACTAGGATTAAGCTGGTAGCGAATTTTTATTTGTTTATCTAGGCACCTATTTGGGATTAAATATCTGTCCTATGAACTAGTATTCTTCTTTATAGTTATAGCTTAGGCTAATAGTTTATAGTTTATAAGCTGTGATGTCTTAGCATATGAATAAGCCCTAGGAATATAACCTCTTAAAGAACCTACCCTTGACTTCTGCTAGATACTAATAGTGTTTTAAGAAGCTAATCTATTTATTATTAAGATAAGCTATTATCTTTGCTTTGTCCGAGTCTTATTTATAATTCTTGGAAAATAGCTGTTAACCCTTACAACCGTAATAAAAATAGGCAAGAATAGTCTTTGCGCTGGAGTGAATAGCCTAAATAATAGGTATATCTACGAAACGCACCTATATTCCTATGTTAAGTCCTTAATGTTTAGCGTGGTCTTATGGAACAAGCTCACCGAAAAGCCACGTTGCCTAGCGAAGGCTCTGTGGAACTAGCACTATAGTTCATAGTTATGTAGCAATATAAATACGCTTAAGGTGATAGGAAACTAGTTTCTTGTCTTGTTAGCTAGCATTAAGCCCTAGAGTTGCCTTAAAACCAAGACACGCAGAGGTTATAGAATCCTCTCTGTGAAAATAGTGGCTATTTAGTAATTAATAAACAGAGGTACTTAAATAATCGGCTCCTTATTATACTAATGCGAGAGGTATTTAGCGCCTAAGGTATTCCTTCCTACGCATTGCTAGCGGCCTTCTAAAAATCAACATATAACCTAGAGGCAAATTACGTCTAAGAGGAGTTTATTCTAATACTTTAGCGCTACGTTAGAGTATAGTGTCTTAGAGTATAAGATAATAATATACTGGTTTAGGAAATAGTAACAGCCTTATAGCCTAGTAAAATATATCCCACACTAACTGGTTTGAGTTATCTAAGATAGCGTTAAGATATATTTTAATATAATTATTAATATAAATATTCACTGCTTTGATAGCCTCTTCTGGATCTGCGATTACCTAAGGGATAGTGTATATATAATTGCCTTGTGTGTTATTAGAGCTAAGTTCTTTAGCGCTAGGTAGAAATTCCCGCATAGCTAGGCAGAGAGCAATGTTGCTGTCTTATGTAACTTTAAGCACTATGATTTTATTCTGCGTTTACCTGCGATGGATATAAAAGTTGCTATAGTTAGGACCTACTATAAGATGTTTTCAGAAGAATAGATACTAGTGGAAGGAAGTGCGGTAGAGGTTACTATTAGTAATCTTATACCTAAGATATAGAAGTCTTAATATCCTTGGCGTAGCCCGCATGCACCTAAGGCAAGGCCTATTAATGTTATTTAGATTAGGCAAACATTATAAATTATAAGTATTAAGTTTATTAGTTACGCAGTAGCCCTTACCCTAATATATTGTGATCTGTATCTCACGCATAATATTAAAGTACAAGTTAGGCTTAACTTAGCTCTTAGTGATACTAACTTAAATCTTGAATGTTTTTAAACTTTAGCCGAATTTCCGGAAGGATTAAAGGCAAAGTAGTGTGACTTTAATATCTATAGTTAGCTGTAGTCGTTAATTAAGGTAGTCCCTGTAGTCTATAACGGTGATTCTAGGCCTATTATACTAATAGAAGAACTATTTAAGCTACTTATTAAAATTAATTACATAACTAAACGCGAATTAGCTATGCTTACTTAATAGCTAGCATAGAACCATAAGCTAAAAACAGAAACGTTTTATGTAATCTAAAGCTTGAGTTATACAGAATATTAGAACCAAGCGGTTCTATGATAGCATTGTGGAGGTATATAGTACTTGCATTTACCGCTAGAGGAACCGCTATTATAGAGTTATTGCTTAAGTCATTGATTACGTTTATGTTAAAACAACTAAATAATGCATAATTATTTATGTATATAGCGTTGTAAATAAATTATTATAGCCTGTAATTACTAGTTACTTAAGAAGTCCTTTAGTTAAGTTCTGGCTTTTATATGTTATAATTACTTATTGCGGATACATGATTAGTAAGTCGCAATTATTGAACTAAAAAGAAAAAGAGTTGACTAATAGGTTACAACATTTATGCTAGTGTAATAGTAATTTATGAAAGGGAGAGAAATTAATTTATAAAAGGTATTATATGCCTACACAATGTGGCGTCCGGGAGCGGTTATTAAGTGTAGACCAGAAGCATTAGCTAGTCTTCACGTGATAAGCCGCGGATAATTAAATTTCCTCTCTAAATTTCCCTTAGCTTTCCGCGCTAAATTTCCGCGAAGTTTCCTTTTTAGATTTTTATGTCTCTATATCTAATTTATTTAAACATGCCCTGCACCTAGTGGTTCTCCTGTTTATTGGGCTTTTAACTTTATGAGTTAAACTTAAGCCTAACCTATGCCTAATTGCTACTCCTCGATATACTGTAAGACTTTCTTATAAATAGATATAACTAAACATATTTGCATTTATCCTAGGCACTGCTATATTAACAACGACTAACATTAGTTGCTATAGCCGTTGTGGGCTTACTGTGTTATCTATAAAGTAGATTCCAATGGTGGTGTATCTAAAGTCACTGTTTGATTAAGCATTAGCTAACATATTCTAGTTATTTAAGCTATAGGCGCTTGACCTTGATAAAAACAATAACGACTTTTTTTTTAATGCGAAGACTAGCGTATAGCTAGTTATTGGGTTAGGATAGATAGTATACTAGCAGTAGTGCGTGATTAAAGTCTTTATGACTAGGAAGGAGGACGCATAACCTATTAATTAAGTTACTTAGTGTAATAGATAAGCATTTTTAAGAAGGGGTATAAGCCTTATTTTTAAAGAAGGTAAAATAAAAGAAGAGTAAGCTAACACGTATTAACTATAGAATTTTGTTTTAATAGTTAATGCTCTCTATTCTCCTAGAAACACTATAATTTTGCTACCTTTCTTCGCCTGGTTTAATATTGTTATTAAGACGCTATCGGTCTGGTTTCGTAGTTTAGATATCTTACGCTAGTATATAGGAAAGGTATAGATAGCCTTGTATAAGTTGCCTTAAAATATCCCTAAGAGGTCTTGCTAATAAGCCTGAAGCTTAATTAATGGATTAGGTTCTATTTTGCCACTGCCTAGATAACGCACTAATTTAACACTGTCTTAAATTTCCACCTTTACCCCAAAATATTCGAAAGTAAGTTTTACTACCTTCTCTTTTGCGATCCTTATTTCTATTTAGTATCTAAAATGTTCTTAAGAATACCCCTGTTGAAATATTATTAATATATTGGCTAACTAGGTACTACGCGACTCTATACTTAGTATTCTTTGAACTGAATCCTAGAATAGCTCATAAAACAGTTATTAGGCTAGCTTAAGAGGAGCTCTAATGTAAATGTTATTTTGCGAGACTATTTGCCCAGGTGTTTACTCTAAGGCGTAGCCCTCTAGGTTAATGGTGCGTGCGCGTGCGCTGTTTGCCGTAATGAATAGTGATATAGCAGCTTCCGTGTGATTATTAACAGTGGTACCTAGGGTTATTAGCAGTGAAAGTGTATTACTGTGTGGAGTATATACATACGCCGGCGTTTAGTAGCCTATCTTGATTTATTAACCTTATCGCTTTTTATTGCAGAGGCTAGCTACGCTGCGAAAGCACGCTAGTTCTGGATAGGCTCTTCACTAAGGATATTAAGTAAACGTGTTAATTTGGCCTTGCTAGAGAACCCATAATCTGATTTGATTGCTTTGCTTGCAGCGTAGTATGCGCGCCAGGCTAATTCACTTTTGTCTAGAATAATTCTCTGTGTAGAGTTCTCTTTAGCCTGTTTCGCTTTCTGCAATGCCCTATTTAACCTGTAAGGACTACGCTTTAGCGTCTGGTAGCGCTTAACAAGTAGTGTGACAAGGGCTAGCTATGGTTGTTAATTACTCCCCTTTATTTAATCCGGTGGCGTTAGGTAGAAAGAAGCTAAAGTGGGGTTAAGGAGGAAATTTAAGGAAAAGATAATTTATAAAAGGAAGTTTGCAAAAGGAAGTTTAGGAAGGGACTATGCTTTAGCGTCTAGTAGCGCTTAATAAGCAGTGTGACAAGGGCTAGCTGTGGTTATTGATTACCTCCCCTCTATTTAATCCGGTGGCGTTGGGTGGAAAGAAGCTAAAGTGGGGTTAGGGAGGAAATTTAAGGAAAAGATAGTTCACGAAAGGAAGTTTGCAAAAGGAAGTTTAGGAAGGGACCACGCTTTAGCGTCTAGTAGCGCTTAATAAGCAGTGTGATAAGGGCTAGCTGTGGTTGTTAATTACCTCCCCTTTATTTAATCTAGTGGCGTTAGGTGGAAAGAAGCTAAAGTGGGGTTAGGGAGGAAGTTTAAAGGAAAGGATAGTTCACGAAAGGAAGTTTGTGAAAGGAAGTTTGCGAAAGGAAATTTAGGAAGTAACAAGGCTAAATACTTCCAATGACATTAACTTGCCCCACTTTAGCTCCTGTCTAACTACGCTAGCAACTAATTAAAGTCGTGCACGCGATAGAGTAGGTTAATGCGACTGTGACCAAAGCTGGTTAGTTATCTTGCAGCGACTAAGCTGTTACATGCAGGCTAGTGATAGGCGCTGCAGTGAAAATGCATCGCACCTTATCTAAGTGGTATTTTCCTGTTACATGCTTTAAGCCCCACTTAATTATTATGTTAGACTTATGCGTGATAAAAAGTGTATAACTATAGTATAGAATAAGTTAAAATATAAAACACAAACTTTTGTCCTTTTATAAAAGAGTTTATACTATACTATATAGTTTTATGCAGGGAAAACTCTGGTCCACTAGAGAATCCTAACTATAGCTTTAATAAATGTTACATTAACTCGGGCTATATATGACATAGTATATATATTATAGCATTATAACATTTAGAACAAAGACTAACTTATAAAGATATGCAAGTATCTAGATTAAACTTATAGCCGTAAAGGGTGTAAAGCCACTCTAAAACATATATATACACATTGAAATATAAAAGAATGTCACAAGGCTAGAGCATAAGGATATTTCTGCGTAGATGCCTAGCTAGAGAAAGACGTAACTAGTAAAATTATTGTTCTTGGGTCTTCTAGACAGCTAGGCGACTATTTACTCTACCCCCTAGAGCTACTAAAGTAAGGTTATTTAACTAGATTAGGTGAGGATTTATGTATAACGCCTAAGCTATAGCGTTACAGGCAGAATAGCTATAAGCGCAAGAGCAAGAGAAGCGCTAGGCGAGAGCAGGCATATCTTCTTCGAAATTATAGATGTTACTAGGCAAACTAAGAGGAGAATGTGAGTATTAGAGGTTTACGAATTAAGAATAATAGTAATACCTTTATATATATTATTTAATATATCTATTGCTACGCTGTATTGTCCTTTCTAGCACCGGAGAATAACCTGGCCTAGTACTGGCATATCCTTTAGGGGCGGAAACTAGTCTTAGCTAAAGAGTCTCTTAATATTAGATGTATCTTTGTTATGGAATAGGGTGTAGCTAGTTATTAGTTTATAAAGGGTTAATCCTAAGGCGAATAACTCCTGCTTAATTAAGACTAATGTGTTGCTAGGAAGTGCGTGGCTAATTTTGTATACTGTTAAGAAGGGTAGTTTATTAATAGATAAGCTAGCAAAATCTCTAATTTAGGTATTAAGATCTGCATTAAGAAAAATATTATTGCATAAAAGATTACTATATAATACGTTTTTCTTGTGGAGAAAATTAACACCCCTTGCGATTTGCTTAGCCTAGCGAAGTAGAATCTATAGAGAGACAGGTTAGTAGCTTCTTGTCTAGTACTGTCTAATTAAGCTATTCTTCTGAAATTATAGTATTAGGGTACTGTTTAAAATTCCGTAATATAGGACAATATATTTATGTGGTTCGCTATATTCTAAAGTTAGTCGCTAGTACATGGTTATCTCTCTCTCTCGCGGGACAATTTCGCGGGACAGGTAGCATTTTACGACGGCATTAACGCAGATAACCCACGATGAAAGCCTATAATTAATGACATGGTTCTTTAAGAGTATGTTGGGTATATCTAGCTTGTTTGCTATGACTTATCTATAGTAGTTCTAGCTAGCTAATTAGCAAATCAAAACTACGGCGTAGTGTAGATTTAAAGGATTAATAGGAGTTAACTAAAGTCAGGACTCTGTGATTAATATCTTAAGCATAAAACCTTGTAGGCAATAGTGTAACCCTGTGTTCTTAGAGCGCCGCTAATGCACACTTATCTATAACAGAATAGTAAGTAGGTAGCTCCTGTAAAGGACTCTCTAAACTTATAATAAAGACAAATAACTAAGCTTAACTTAAAAACAGTAACCCTTATTGATTATAAGATAATTTAAGAGAGACTATATAAGGGCCTTCTTATAGGCTATAAAGAATCCAAATGGCATTAAGGCACTAAATCTGCCTTATTGGCGTCTTTATTATTCACACTGTTGTCTCGCCTAGGGACGGTGATAATGGTGGGGGGCGAGACAGATTAGATCTTTTGTATTGCGAGCAAGGACGCTAGTAGGATCAGCAGTTGCGGAAATGTCTGGCTAACAAGCTAAAGAGATAAAGGGTGCGCTTGCAATGCAAAGTGTGAGTTAGGAGTCAGGCGTAGGTTAGTAGAGTATCTAAAAGGTTATAGACGAGTGAGTGAGCTGTGGGGGTATAAGCAACTTTATAAGCAGCGATGTTGACCGACATACTCGCATTGCCTGGTCACGTGAGGTCACCCATACATGCTGATAGGCGGGATGCGGGGCAGCTATTAAATCCACGAGACTTCACTATTTAATATCAAGTATGACCGATGGGTTACTGTATTAACTTTATCTAACACCCATATATGCTCTGTTCTAGCCAACGCCCTAGCGGGCGCCGAGGCGCGACGGCACGTTTGTCTCTCACTAGGCCGTACGGGACCTGTTTTCCCGGCGGAAGGCAGGCTATAAAGCCATCCTAGTGTATCGTGCCTGTCTATCCCAAAAGCGCTTTTCAAGATTACTGCTTGAATTAAATTTGACATATTTGCTTCCTCCCGAACCTGTGCCTTTAGGCAAGCTTATTGACCACGGCCTGTTGCTGTTGCTATAGCTTCTGGGCAATTAAATCGCTTCTTTGTTTGCTTCGCAATCACAAGTGGCTATAGCAATAGCTATCCTTAGTATAGTGGAAAGGGCCACCCTTGTACAGACTGTCTTTTAACCTATCGGAACAGACGAATGCTTTAAGCGTGAGGTTTTGTTAACGCCAGAGGACATGGCGGGAACAGATTCTCTGGAACTTCTATACCGTGGTGTCTTGATTTTAAAGCTGATGACTAAATGCTGGAGAGTCACCGGATTAATAGCCATAGAATGCCTGCCGGAAATCCTTAACTTCAAGACGACAATCATAAGATAGTGTGCCTCTTGACAGCGAGAGGCCGCATTGATACCGTTACTAACAATTGACAGATCTCGGATTTGGTATCCTAGGTTAGCGCGACCTTCCCTGCTTCGTCTCCTGCGTGTTGTACGCCCAGTGTTCCGTAAGACCTCGTGCTACGACCCTGCATGAGCATTCGACTGAGATGATTTCGAGACATCACATACACGCGGAAGATGACCTCCCTTGACCGGAGTACGATCTTGCGCGCCACAAGGGGAGAAGCTGACCTGCGACCTATCCAAATACGCTGCGTTTATTAGATGCATCGCACAGCGATGTAGAGGCAATCGCGAAAATCACTAAAACGGATATAAAGGCTGGTTTAGACTTCCTTCTCGTGCTTGACGGAAGTTTGCGTGTTTTTGGTCCGAATAAGTCTAGAGATTCGCATGTGTGGTTAATGCTAAGAGTGGGATAGTGGTCTACACGAACCTCTTGAAGCCTGCTCTCCATCCAACTGATCCCGCAATGCCGGCCAGAATCCCGATTAAGGAACTCGGTCACATTTGTGTCGTAGATTTGTTCTGAGAAACCGGCCAGTGTTTACAGTGCCTGGTGGATTTCTGAGTCGCCTCTGGAGAGCTGTGTAGATCACGATAGCGTTAAATAACGATTTAGTGCTGGTTGTGGCAGCATGTGATGTGAGACTTGGACTATTTGGATAGAGTCTAACCAACTTTTGTCGCTAATATCAAGAGGGTTAGATCAGGTGCCGCATTATTTCCTAGCAAGCTCTTTGTGTCCCATGTTCTCCTGTGTCAAAATCAGATATAGAGTGTTTAAGAGGAGACTCGCTTTGCGCCGCTTCCTCTCTTAGATTTGGTGTACTAGCGACTTCAAAGACCTTGTACGGCTCACCGATAGCGATTATATCTATTGGATCTGCGGAAGTGACAGACTCGTAAAGTGATGATACTCTGTTCCATTCGTGATGTATGATGGTGTCTTGGCTAGTGGCCGTATTCGCCGACGCTTCGCTGGCGAAGCTTAGATCCAGGTTATTAACTTCCTTCCTAGCTATCTTGTTGGCACGGTTGATCGCCTCGTCTCTTATCTGTTTTGTCTAGTCCCTACCATTCCAATACGCAGCAGCACCTCTATAATATGCGTCTCGACTGCTAGTTATGCCCTAGGCATTAACGTAGAGGGTGCGATCGCGTGTGTAGCGTACATTTTGAGCGTCCCAGATCACCGTTAAGTTCGTTATATCACATTTTGGCGTGCCTAGCTTTTAGCGCGCGAGCACCGGTATCTATGCTGTATAAGCCGTGATGCCGCGAGAACAGAGAAACATTAACGATGTTTTTATTTTGGACAGTGCGAGGACGTTGCGCGATGTGAAATACAATGCTAACTAGATAGCCGCAGGGCTGATGTAAGAGCAAGCGTCGTATGCTAATCAATATCGCCGGGAGGGCAAACTCCGTTACATTAGGCGCTTCCTAACCGAAATATTATGGTAGGCAGCTCTGACAAGCTTCTGCACGGCGTTTTCAACGGTATCACGCTGGCTGTTACAAAGGCTAACCTCACTGCTAATGGGACTAAGCAGAGAGCTAACATACTCTAGCTAATACTGAGATAGGAAAACGGCTTTAGACAGGAAGGAGGGGCATAAAGCGACCCGCTCCCAGAGGTTTTGTTGTTCGCTTGCAAAGGTTTCCTATGGAATAATGCGCTGAGGATAAAATTAGCTGGTCGGGTTTGTTGTTTCTTACTGAGTGGTAAGCGAGCGATCTATTACAATGGCAAGACCTAAATCGAGAGAGTGACATTGTTCGAGATATTAGAGTAACGTTGACGGTAGAGATAAGCTTGCTCGTTGTTCCGCTTCTTCGCGTCGGCGTTGTTCTTCTTCGCGTCGGCGTTGTTCTTCTTCGCGTCGGCGTTGTTCTTCTTCGCGTCGGCGTTGTTCTTCTTCGCGTCGGCGTTGTTCTTCTTCGCGATGTTGTTGTTCTGCAAATGCGCGGCTTTCAGCAGCTATGCGTAGGCGTCTTTCTTCCGCGCGGAGGCGTTCTTGTTCTTGGAGCTGCGCCCGTAGCCTCTTTATGTCTTCTTCCATAAAGCTGATTTGGCTAAGAGTAGTCGATTTGGGTAGTACAAGCTAAAGATCTGCGAATATCTGGGTGTCTGTTGTCGGCGAGCAATTGCTCACGTAAGTGGGTCCAGCATCCTAGCCTTAGAAGTGAGGGGTTAACGCAACACGTAGCGGCGGAGGCAAGAAAAATACGAAGCAGCAGACCAAAAAAACCACAACCTGCGAAATATCCTCGTTCGCTAGCCTAGGCGTATGTTTGTGCCTGCTCTTGCTCAATTAGAAGGGACGTAGAGACATGGGCTTTTAACTAGGGAAAGCTACATGTCCACGAAAAGCCTAAGAAGTTTATTCAGGTCCGTTGCGCGTACTACTAATAAGCGATGAGGAGCTAGGCTAGGATACAGCAAAACGAATCATCTATACCTATCGAGACTCACGAATCAAACCGGAATATAAGAATCAAAGTCGACCCGAGCCTGATTGCCTTCTAGCGAGCTATTGTCTGTCTGAAACACGTCTTGCTACCTTATAAGGCCGACAACGGCATGCGAGCGCCGGAAGCTGGTCTTTTCACTAAGGCAAATGAACTTAACGTCAAGGGCTCCGCGAAAGTAGTGGGCTGTTAAGGAGAATTGCTAGTACAAGCAAACTCTATAGTGGTCTAGTGTTCTCAACTCCGAACAAGCTTTGTGGCGTTCCTCGCAGCGTTATTACATAATTTTCGTAATCGTAACACCTATTAAGCCACGCTTTTGGTTACTCCCTAACCTCTAGCATAGCAAGAAGTAAACATAAGAGGAAATCAGCAGATTAGTTAAGCTATGCAGCGAAAAGATCTTAATTAAAAAGCTAGCTAGCTAACCCAGAACAAGCAGGGAATAGGATCACTTGTCCCGTCTAAGAGCTAGAAGGTACTAGCGCTAACTAGCAGGACTAGACACTGTTCTAACTATATTTTTACGCGTACTAGCTATTTCTCTAACAAGGCAATCCATTAGCTAGTTTAAGTCTATTGTTAAGCTTCTTAAAGGACTTTGTAACGTAATTAAAGTCTATTAATCACGCTACATAGACAGCAAAATTCTGCGCTAGGATATTTCCGAAAACAACATCATAATAACGGAACTAGTGGATACCACTGGTTTTAAAGGCATATTTATTAATGCGGAGCTGGCGAAGGAAGATAGCAAGGTCTTAGTAGGGCTAGGCATTAGACATGCACAATGGATTTCCTAGCAATTAAAGTTATTCTTGGAATTTCGCACACATATCTTTACGGCTAGACCTTTAAAGAAAACCAGTGACTAAGACTACACTTTCTCATTAGTACACTGGAAACTATAAGCATATTATGCGGAATAAACGTAGTAATATAGATTAAAATAGGCTTAAAGCTATTTTAAGGAGTAGTTACCTGTGTTTAGTTATGTCTAGCCCTTGTGTAGGAGAGTAAAAGATGTCCTTTGCCTGTGTAATAACAGTGCCTTCCTAGGCACTCCATAGGATTTAAATATTTTATATAATTTAATTCCTAAAGCATTTGATAATTTATAGTTAATATTAAGCCAGGTAAGATTAAGACATAATACGTCTTTTAAAGAAAGAGCCTACCCGCACATAATGGATCTCGAGGGAGGTGTTAAGAATAATGCTTACAGGTGACATAATTGTTAAGACGCCTTACCTTTGTCGCTCTCTGTGAGGAGACGAATTAACCCCTTACCCCCACATAATTATTATACCCATAACTCGGCTTAGGTTCTTTCCCCCCTTTGATTTTAACTCTCCCCTGTAAAAATTCTCTAAAGCTATGTGCTGCTAGCAGCTAGCTAGTGGACTAAACTATTCAGGCTATGCGCTTATGCTTTATTCTGTAATGCTTATCACGCCACTAACATATTGCGCAGTGTAGTTAGTCCCTAAGACCGCGCTTCAAACCCAGGATAATCATTAGCCTACGAAGCCTCAACTTGTTCTTCTTCCCGATGAACGATGCTACGCAGCGCGGCAGTTGAAATCCAAGATAGAGGCTTCACTCCACTTCATATGCAGTTTGAGACAATTGAGCGATAATATACAATATAGTGACAAGGGGCTAGAATTGGCATTGGTTATGTACACGACAATCCTAGGCAGCCTTAGATTAGAGGAAGAAACGCTAGCGCTTTGCATGCTCCTAATGATAAGCGCTACACTCTTTTATCTCGCATGCATATAATGTTTAGTATAAAGTAATGTGTCACAGTATAATCCCTCGCACTGTCGTGATCTGGCTTAGAATAGCCGTGAACATTAACGTCCGCTTAGATTCCTCTCTACATATATCACACACAGGACAGAAGACACGGTCCGCAGAGCAAGGAACCTATGGGCCAACCCGGCCCGGCATAGTCCATCTCGCTTCTCGTCAGACGAAATTAGAGACCCAGTCAAGACCCTGTAAAGCAGAGTGTAATTATAGGGAGTAGACAGGCTATACCGCAAGAATGTATTACTTTGCAAACAGGCTAGCTTATATACATAGAAAACTTGAGGTTTATGCTAGTTCTTGGCCTGCTCTCTCTCCGAGACTAGCAGGCTGTTGTCTTTGGTAGCCATGCACACTGTGTTTAGTCGAGCCAGCGGAGTGATAATTGGCATAGCCCTGAGACGTCGCCATTATCGCCACTGCGTCAGCGTGTGATAACTATGCTTCTTTCCAGGCACAGAGCGAACGACCGCATGAATGTGATACAAGGATGGGGAGGCGCTTAGCTTTGCCCTGGACTATCTTGTGTTTTAGCTCTCAAGCAGCTTTCGAGGTTTCTGCGACTTTGTTGCGTGCGCAGGTGCGCTTTGCCTAATACCCTCTCGTGAATCTCGAGTGTCTGCCGATGCATCTGCTTGGCCTCCGCGTACTTCCCCTGGTCTTTAAGCGCATTTGCGAGGTTATTTATGCTGCTAAGTGTGTTTAGATGCTCTTTGCTTAATACCCTCTTGCGAATCTCAAGCGTCTGCCGATGCATCTGCTCGGCCTCTGCGTGCTTCCCCTGGTGTGTAAGCGTAATTGCGAGGTTATTTATGCTGCCGAGTGTGGCTAGGTGCTCTTTGCCTAATACCCTCTCGCGAATCTCGAGTATCTATTGATGCATCTGCTCGGCCTTCGCGTGCTTCTCTTGGTTTACAAGCGTATTTGCGAGGTTATTTATGCTGCTAAGTGTGTCTAGGTGCTCTTTACCTAGTACCCTCTCGAGAATATTAAGGGTCTGCCGATGCATCTGCTCGGCCTTCGCGTGCTTTCCCTAGTGTGTAAGCGCATTTCTAAGGTTATTTATGCCGCTAAGTGTGTCCGGGTGCTCTTCCCCTAATATTCTCTCGCGAATCTCAAGTGTCTTTCAAAGCATCTGCTTGGCCTCCGCGTGCTTCTCTTGGTTTACAAGCGTATTTGCGAGGTTATTTACGCTGCTAAGTGTGTCTAGGTGCTCTTTACCTAGTACCCTCTCGAGAATATTAAGGATCTGCTAATGCATCTGCTCGGCCTTCGCGTGCTTCCCCTAATAAAAAAGCGCATTTCTAAGGTTATTTATGCTACTAAGTGTGTCTAGGTGTTTTGTCCCTAATACTCTCTCGCGAATCTTAAGTGTCTGCCGATGCATCTGCTTGGCCTCCGCGTGCTTCCCTTGGTTTGTAAGTGTATTTGCGAGGTTATTTATACTGCCGAGTGTGCTCGGGTGCTCTTTTCCTAATACCCCTTCGCTAATATCGAGTGTTTGCCGATGCTTCTGCTTGGCCTCCGCGTACTTCCCCTGGTAAAAAAGTGCATTTGCAAGGTTATTTATACTATAGAGTGTGTCTAAGTGCTCTTTACCTAACGTTTTCTCATAGCTATTGATAGCCATTCAGGACCAACCCTTAGCCAACTAGTAATGTCCTAATTTTAAATGGCTTATAGCTACATAAAGCAAAAGTCTAGACTCTTGCGCTGTGTTAGTTAACTAACTTTAATAACTTAGTGCGGCCTATATATAGGGTAGGCATAGCATCTATAAGTCCCTGTTCTTGTGCTTAGGGAACAGAAACACATCGCTTAACCTTTGCATCGTGGACTTAACGTAATTATCTAGCTCTTTATTTTTATTTAGCTAATTTTGTATTACTAGTTACATAAGTCAGTGCATGTTAAATAACTCTTGCTCTATATGCTACGAAATAAAAGCATATCCCTTTAATGTGCTAATTGCCCTTCTAACCTCTAGCGTTCTTGCTAAAGGCAAAAGAGACATAGGAATATCCTTTTCTGCTAGAAAACTTATAAACTTTAGGTATTCTGCCGCGAGCGGGTTATGCTTTAAGATATACTAAAAAGAAATAAACTATGTTATAGCTACTAGATTCTATGTTCCTTTATATCTATGCGGATTATAAAAGTTTTTACTTAATAAGTTAATTATATTCTCTTGCTTTAACACAAAGTCCTAGAGGTAATCTAACGCCAAAACCTGTTCTTTAGCTATGTAAGTAGATGCCTGCTTAATAGCTAGAGGTAAAGAGGTAAGTAAGTAAAGCAGCTTTTGTGTATCTTCTATGTTATTAGTCTAGCTTTCTTGTAATCTGCTCTACAGTAGTTTTAGTGCCTTATCTTTGTGTATTTCTGCTACTTGCATAATGGTATGTTCTAATTTAGTTAATTCTATAGCTACCTTGTGTGATTGCGTTGTAAATAGTATTAAGCCCCTGTGACCCAAAGGCAAATAATTTTCTAATTTAATCGCATTAAATAACAGGGCAGAATTATTAGCGTTATCTATGACTATAAGCTAGCTGCTATTGCTCTTGTTGTTTAGTGCTGCTCTAACAAGCTCTTTAATATCTGCCTTTTCTTCGTTAATACCCTGCACTTTTATAAGCTTTCTAATAGTATAGTATACGTTTTCGAATAAGTTATTGTTTACCGCTGGAACCTAAAAAACAAAGCACTCTGGATGCTTATCCTGAATCTAGTATATAGCTTTTAGTGTAATCTGTGTTTTACTAATGCCCCCTAGACCCTTAATAATAGTTCTTTAGCAGTTATCCTTGTACTCTCCTAGCTAAATTCTGCCTAGGACTTTCTTTAAGGTCTCTTCTCTCCCCATAAAGCCCTTATTCTGCCTAAAAGGCACTATAAAATAACCTAGCTATAGTTTATTTACCGCGTGCCTTTCGGACTTATTAGTCGCAATATATCTCTTTAGGAGTGCTTTTGCTGCTACTGCTGCTATAGCCGCTGTAAAATTTTGCTACTTCTTGTTTTTGTGGTAATCTATATAGTTACACACGCCTTTAACTATAACACTTAGTACTATCTCCTATATCCTAGCGCCCTCTATCTCAAATATAATAACACCGCTTAATTCTGCGATTTTGTCTTGATCCTTACCTAACTTTATTATAGTGTCACTGGATGCGATTGCCCTAATGTGGATAATAGGACTTTAATCTTCTATATTATTTTGTTTTAACATACACTGTGTGATAAGACGCTCTTTATGCTCTAGATATTCTATATTATATCCTAGAACATCATAAGTTAAGTTTAGAGCTTCTTTATAAATAGTATTACCCCTGCCGTGGTAGTTGCTATAGATACATAGTAGCGAGATATAGTGCTTGTGTTAGTAGCTAGGTTTAAATAGCTTATCCTCTGCTGTTCTAGGGTAGGCGTACTTAGCGCGATCCTACGCTTTAGACTATAACTAGTGCAGAAACTGCGCTGTTTTAGTATATAGAATTTCCTTGCTGCTGTCTGTCTAGAACTAATCAATGAAGTTACGAACGTTAGTGTTGTACCTTAGCATATTATCTTGGATTATGTCCTTGCGCTGAAATCGATCTAGGTACCTCTTGCTAAGGTTATATTGTATAACTATGCTGCTAATAACAACATTGCCTAGCATAATTACTTCCCCGCTATAGCCTGGGGTGCCGCCGTAAATCCCTACTAAGAGCACTAACCTAAGAGCCTAGTAGCTTAATCGCAAGCTTGCTGCTGCTGTCGCCGCATTCACTTTGCCTAAATGTGTGAGAGCTAAGACTACATTATGCTTACTAATATAACCTATGGTGTACGCGTTAGGATCGTTAGGAGCTCTGCCGAATTAATTGCTATCCCTGTCCTAGCGCTTATCTAATAGCAGTTTAATCGCATTGTACTTATGGGTTAAGGCGCAAAGGATCGCGATTTTGAACTCTCCGCAGCGAGAGGGTTATAATATTAACATAGTAGTAACTCTAATATAGGTTAGCGAATATCCTACTGTTTTAATGGCGTAGGCTTTTAGAGCACCTTATCCTGTGTTACTTGTTAATATATTGTCCCTTAGCAGACAAGGCTATTATGCGGTTAGTAAGCCTCCTTAGCTCTGCGATAGTGTGCAGGTGTTATTAGTGCTTGATTGGGCCGGAAACAAACTCTATAAACTTGGATCCTAACGGATAGTCTTTCTTAAACCTAAATGTATTACTAACTAATTTTGAGCTTGCGAAATTGTTGCATTGTGCTACGTCTTTAATTTATTGTTAATATACACTATAATCTTGTAGTATATACTATCCTACGCAACTAAACCATTTATTAGCCACTGCTTTTGGAGCTGGCCCGCTTCCACTGTCTCTGCTGCTAGCTTTATCCTTATTAGTAAGCATCTTCTTTGTTTGCCCAAGAACATTCTCGCACTCTGCACTCATCCTGGGTATTGAGAACAGATCCAGTGCTACCCTATATAGCACTGGGTATTTATCCTGATGCTGATTCCACTAGTTAAGAGGGTCTGTAATGTTAATATCCTCCGTGTAAACCCGCTGTTCCTGGAACAGGTTAAGCTCGCTTACTGTTTTCACTCTCTTCTGCTGCACGTTAAACAAGCCTAACTTTCTTTTCCCGAATAAGCTATAGTTATTTACGTTAACTTTAACCTCCTCTGATATCCTATCCATAACGCTTACCTAGCCTTGACTCTTTACATCCGCCTGTCGCTAGTCCTTATTAAACAGCTCACTAACTATAGCTTATATGTCGCTGCATTAATGCGCTTTATTTATTGCCTCTTTCTAATTTCCTTTAAAGTAGCTATACCCGTAAGTACCTCTTAGCATTTAGGAGCTTAGAAATTGTGTCTTTCTGTTGTAATTAGCTAACAATAGCTACATCGCTTCCAGATATCTGACTTCCTATGCTATGTTATGTATCCTCTAATTATAATTATGCCTTCTTCTGACATTATCTGCGAGCAGTGACCGCTAAATTAACGCCGAACACACCTGCCCTATATTTAGATAGCCTAATTAATGCGAGTTAAAGCTCACAGCCCCTAAATGTAGTTTAATACAAGAGCTGCGACTTAATCACAGCCCGCCTGGCATTTAATATCCTGTTAAGTCCGTCTTTTAGCTTTAACTTATTAACCTGTCCCTTGAACTAACTTTAAGCCGATAAGCCTAACACTCGATTTGATTAACTTACTATTCTGCGTAAGCACTGCCCGCACGATAGAGTATATTTGGTTTAGTTATGGATCAGCTAAGGACCTGTTAGTACATGGAGAGCCAGAAGCTAGACCTCTCCTTATTTGTAATTGGCTAACGACAGCCGCATCGTCATCGATTATTCGACTTCCCGAGTTATGTTACGTATCATCCGGTCCTAACGACACGGTCTCCTGATACCGACGGTCGAATGACGCATTGGTGGCTTATGATTACATTTGCGACGAGGCTCACCTGCACAGGGACAGCACTATCACCTGAAAAGGCTGACTATACCTGAAAGCTGAGGAGATAGTGATAAAAACCTAATTAGCTATCTCCTTTTGACAATGTGTGGGCTAGCTGATTAGAATAAACGAGCCTCCAGCCGTCTGGGCAGAGAAAGGACTAGTTGTAGGGAAGCGGGCTCACAACTTCTCTATTACGGAGTGAAGGTGTTATAAGGATCTAGCGAATAGACAGAGCATTGTAGCTAGTGGATTTAGAGTAACGTACCTAGCTACTTACGAACCGAGATAGCGAACGCTTTCCCAACATATATATCTAGATTAATAAATCTTATAATGTGGTAAGCTAGAAGGTATTTAGGCTAATCTAGAAGCGACTAGGCACATGACTGCAGATAGGAAGTAAGTATAAAGAGGTCCCCGCGTCCTATAAATATGTCTCTAGACTTATATCTTTCTTTATTTCTCTCCGCAGTTAGAGCCGCCTTGACATCCAAACATCCAAATTTTTGTACTAGTACTATATGTCTGTCACAATGTCTCTCACCGATGTGTGCTTCTTACTAACTGAGCTTCGCGACACTGTTATCTCCTTTATCGCAAATAATTCTAGTATTGCCTAACAGTTTACTTCTAGTTCTAAGCTAGTAACCCACACTGACACTAACACCACCACTACCGGCAGCGAGCCATAATCTAACTATTATAAGAAGCGCTGTTGAGGTGCAAAGGTTATAATTAATCTTACTAAAGATGATTAGCCTAGGAAGCGCTGTCTATGTAACTACAAGGTTATAATTAATCTTACTAGAGATAAGTAGTCCTGCTATTTTTACTAAAATACCCTTATTCTAGGGCTAAAGCTTAAAGTCCATAGATCTGTACATTTCTAGGGTCTATCTAGTAGGAGTTTTTTTTTCGTAACTAACTTTATAGTTACTCTGTGAGACATGCGAGTTAACTAAACAGTTTCTAACGTTGTATAACTAGCAGACCTGCGTGTAATGCAGAGCTAGTGGAAGAGACTCCGCTACTGTTAAACACATATTGAAGAATCCGGTATGTGTTCAACGTTCTGATTTCGCTGACAAATGTCTACTCCACTAATATAGTACTTAAAGCATAAACATATGCGGCAGTATAACTAGAGTGATTGTCTAATTTATTACAAGCCTAACCCTACTAACATATTATACATAACTTATGGTAAGTTAGCCTTCGCCTACTGTCTGACCATTAGTAACGAATTATTAGGTTATAGTTTTTGCATAACGTGCTAGCATACTTATGATCCACCTTAAAGAGGAGGAAACAGCAAAAAGATATCTTGCCTAAAGTGTTGTACGCAGTTATTAGGTGTGCTAAAACTGGCTATAACCTGTTGTCTTGGACAGGAAGTTATAATCTTGGATCCCTAATAAGCTTCGCTGGTTAGATATAAAGCCTAAGGGTGCTTTTGTCTGCGCTAAACTATTTCCTTTAGAGTGCCTTAGCTTAGAACCACTTGCTTATTCCCCCTGTTTAGGCTAAGGACTATTTACAGATATAGCTAGAAAGGGAATAGTAGATCTTATTCAGATCCCATAGTCCAGAAAACGCTAATTCTAGCTAAATTATTAGCATTATGTATACAATTTTAAATAGTATTATATGATGAGACATACCCTATACCCCAAATGTCAATAAAAGGTAACGTAGATCTTACACTATAGATTATTGCACCTTAGGCGATTCTACTTGCCATTAACGCAGCCGCTCCTAGGGCAACAAAATTTCACCTCGCACAGCTTTGCAACCTAAGACGACCGATTTCACCTTTCAAGGGGCCAAAGATCAAATGCGGCCATGCAATTTAGGGGATACTATCCACTCTAAGCACTGCCGCTCCATACACAAGGTGTTATATACTTTAGTCCGCTAGGCTTTGCAACACAAGGCGATATAGTTCCCCTCACACAGCTTTGCAACTTAAGGTGATTGAAATTACCTATTAAGAGACTCTCTAGCTGTAGCTACGTAGCCAAGGAATCAAAAGAGTAGAGGGGGTTTTTTAAGCCTCGTAGATAAGAATAATATCCTAGCTATATAAGCAGGCAATGCGTTAGCTCGCAGCCATTCTATGTGCTCTGTATTCCATACTCCGTACGGAGCAGGTGCAAAGTAAACTTAGTAATGGCAGGCCTCCCGCTACAGAACAGGCATCCTTATGATGTGGGCCTAGAGGAGTGAATTTCTTAATCACTAGAATCTTGCAAAACTAGGTATTTAGTTAGGGGGTGTCCATTATCTCCGATGAAGACACTCCAAGCAGGGGTAACTTTTGGTCTTTGCTTCCAGTATAACTCTGCAATCTACGAGATGTTGGCAGCAAAACGGCGGTCGAGTGCCTCCGTCCCGCTCCTGCAAATGTCTACGCGTTATGTTGTTGGTTGGATGAAGAGCACCTGCTCTGGAAAGCGGCCTTGCCAACAACCGGCGGGGGCAGTTACACACTAAGGACATCCTTGTGGCCCTAACTGCTAGTTTATCTCTCTGGGAACTATCCATTCTCACAGTGGCTTAACAGGAGTAGGAAGCGGTTCTACACTCCTCTTTAAATAGTGCTAGTCCCGCGGGACAACTGAAAATGTGTAAACAAGGCATAGCGTGAATACCCCACGATATTATCTCTTAGAGCAGGTTACGGCGTGAAAGGAAGTACTGTATATGTAGATGTCTACTAAATGGCTGTAAGTAAGCCGCACAGGTCCACTCGCTAAAACAGTGCCTACACTAAGGCTTTGGGAGGCGTGGAAAAAAAGCAGGGGGGGGGGGGTTACTTTGCCGAATATGTTGGCTCGCAGTTAGCTATGCTTCAGTAGCACCCCGGTGTACTCACAGTCCTTTGACGAAGAATGCTGTGCTGTGTGTAGTAAAGTATAAATACTATTAGGCTATTAAATACAGGAACGTGTACAGTACAGTAGTTCCACGTCGACTGACTTCAATAATAGCATCCACTGCATGACTACCTTATCTCATCACACCCTCCTCAATCAGGTCGCCGAAAAATGCCTTGGCCAAGCCAGATAGTTAATAATCAGGCTCACACAGACGCCAGCACTTCACCAGCTAGCACTTCACCTGCTAGCACTTCACCAGCCAGCACTTCACCGGCTAGCACTTCACCCGGTAACACTTCACAGGGTGGCATTTCTCCCCTATCCTCCTGGATTAAGTTTTTGAAACAAATAGCGCTGCCACGAGCGCCCTCATAATAAATAATTTAAGATTCATGCTACATTAATAGTATAAGACTATGATAGTGTCTTTAGACACACTAAGTCACCTAACAAGTCATTTTTGCATGCTTGCCCCAGGATAATGGTGGAACTAGAAGCATATTATAAGCTAGTTACATGCATATCTTACAGACAATGCCGTGAAAGAGCATATAATTTCCTAGACTAAGCAGTGGTTCTATTTATTATTCTAATAGGTGATTTTCGGGTTATAATAGACTAAAGCGGGATTAGTGATTAGGGTTAGATTAAATCGTTACCTACGTCTAGCTTATTACATAAGTTGCAGTAATTATCACTATTGACAAATGCTACAGCTAGACTGCACTAGTTAAAAAAGCCACTAGCAAAACATTCACGCGTTGCTGTATTTAAAACGAGGCTATCTTGCAGGAAGAGTGGTGACTTAGTTATCTCGTTTTAAACACCCTGATTCCATGCTTAACACGATGTAGAGAGAACATCTTCTAGCCTTATCCCTTATGCAGCAAATTAGCGTAACAATTTTATTGCCATTCTAGCTCTTAATTCTTAGTAATATTAGTTTATTTATTTAGCTAACAAGAATTGCGGGACTGCGATATCTTAATCATATAACATATATATTGCCGAACTTGTGGTATTAATTGTCTTCACCGTTAGCATATAGTGCGGACTAACCGATGCCTTACCAATGAACCCTTGCAGAAAATGCGCCTGTAAGCCAAAACTTGACTGCTCGTGAGAGTGGGAACTTTACTGTTAAATGGAAACCACAAAATCATTAAATAACGCTTATCTTCAATAGAATGAGAGTAATGCGTGCATAGGTCTTCCATTTTGTAACGCTTATTCCGGAAAGTTCCCTCACCACACAAGTGGCTAGGTCTTGGCTTGCAAGCTAGCATTTTACGCAGACACCTTTACTAGCCTCAAATCATTGTATCACGCTAGATGTTTTCTACATAGCGGAAAGCAGGGTGATGTATAACCTCCCCCAGACTAGTCGTCAGAGAACTATAGTTCTGGCTGAATTATTGGCGTTACACATACGAATTTGAATCCAACCTTGATGACATAGCCTACCCTATACTTTAATGATCGGTAGGGTCGCCCTTGTGGCACTAACCAACAAAGCAGCCACTCTATGCGCCTAAGGTTAGAACGTATATCTGCACTTTAGGTGATGCATTTACCTGGAGCGCAGTTGCTCACCCTGCATGGTTTTGCGACGCGAGATAATGAACTTTATCTCTTAGCTTAGATACGACTAAGTGTAGCTATACACTCTAGGTAATATATTTACCTAGAGTGTAGTCGCTCTATACACAAGGCAATAAACTTTACCTTGCATGGTTTTGCGACGCGAAACAATAAACTTTATCTTTTAGGTTAGCTATAACTAAGTGTCGCTATGTACTCTGGGTAATACATTCACCTAGAGTGTAGTCGCTCTATACGCAAGGTAATAAGCTTTACCTCGCATAGGTTTGCGCAAGACAATGAACTTTATCTCTTAGGCTAGTTGCGACTAAGTGTTGCTATGCACTTTAGGTAATGCATTCACCTAGAGTGTAGTTACTCCGTACACAAGGTAATAAGCTTTACCTTGCACGGCTTTGCAACTCAAGGTGATTAATTTACCTATTAAGCGACTGTCCTAAGCTATAGCTACGTAGCTAAGGTGAGAAGAACGGAAGACGTTCTTAACACTTGTTAAGAGATATATTTCTATTGTAGTATTAATACCTATGTGAGTAAGCAATGTGTAAACTTACAGCCATTTTCTGCTTTGTGTAGCACAAAGCTAGTATAAATGCCAACAGTGGATGCTAGCTCACTATTAAATAGATATGCTAGTGACATGGTGGGGGGTGGTGCATTTATACTCCCTAACGTAAATGCAAAGCCAGGTAGCTAGGGTAGGTGTATAGAATCTCCACTGCAACACACCATTTAGAACAGCCAGGGGGTGGAAGTTGTATAATAGAGGATGCAAAGTTATTATCCCTACAAGGGCTAGGTTAATTGCCCCACTAGAGAAAACCAGCCTTAACATGGCTATGCAAAAAAGTCTATTTATTGCTATGTCTTAAAGGAGCAGCAAGCAGCTCTTCTAGTTTTTTTGTTAGATAGACTGCGTTACTTATATGCTGTTGGGTGGAGCTAGTATTTTCCACCTAACCTTTAGCAGGAAGTCCCTGCTATAAAAGTACTTAATCTTTAACCCTAGAATAATGCCCTAGTTAGTATAGAGTATAGAGGCTGCGGTGTCTGTGCCGCAGCTGCCTCCGTAGTGTTACTCCGGATTAGCTCTAACATTTAGTAAGTTGTGTTAACACGCAGTTGCAATGGGCTACTCCGTACTCCGGCATGGAGCATTCCATGGCCCTAGTAGCAACCCCGCTAATGCGCTATTAAAAATGTCTTTAGGTTTTGCTTTCCACCTTTAGCTGTGGATTATTAGTATACAACGGAGTATAGCACAAGACTAAGCACTCCTCTCATTCTAATTTACCTAAATAATCCATAATTTTATGTTCAAAAATCGTGTGAGATCTAGTAAGTCCACGCTTATTATTAAGATTACATTATAAGTTACTTACACAGACAGCAATAGAATTATTAAGAAGCGCTTTCGGTGGATAGAACTTAGGCTATTTAAATCAGCATAGATTTAAAGGCGCTGTCTTTATAAACCTTTGCGAGCCTAACAAGGGCGCATTCACTAACATAGCTCTATATGCATCTGTCGCTGCTTAGGCGAATCGCATTGCTCACAAGCAAGTGGGGATACACAATGCTAACTTAGAGGTATTTAGGGCGTTTACTATCGCGGTTAAAGAGACTTCTATGCAATTCCCTAGTGGAACAAATCGTAAGGTTACTGAACAATTCTTAACTAGCTTTCTAGAGGTCTAGAATCATATCTTCTGCGATCGCAAAATAACCTCTATTGCCTATAGCGACCGTTAAAATAAAAACTCTATTGAGTGCTTATGGCTAAAGGATAACAGTAGCAAACGAAACTTGCCAGAGGAATCGTATAATCCCTCTAGCTAGCGTCGTTGAGTTAAGAACAAAAACAGCGATATTCTTAGTAGACACTTAGCTTCACAGGAACAAATCTGCGGCCCTAGGGCACATCTCGATCAATATTTCAAAGAATCCTTAGCAACTGTGTTAATACTATAAGTTAGGATTATTTCAGTTAATAATAATTCGACTACCTATAGTTTCAAGATTTATTGGAACTATAGTGTGATCTTAGAAGGTCCTAAACTGGTTAAAGCAGGGAATGTTAATGAAGCTCTACACAAGGGCGCTCTCACGGGCCTATAGGAGGTCTTTAAACTCCCCGAAGCTATAAATAGAATAATTATTTGCTTTAATAATACAGAAGGCTTAGGCTCCGCTTAAATGCCGGACTTTTAATGTCTGTCGCAGACAGAGGCAATGTTCAGAGATTTTGCATTTATTAGCTAATATAGTTAAGATAATCTTTAAACTAGGTAGCTAAACTTTTAGGCACACTAGGGTAGCTTAACACAAGCCTCCTTACTATTATGCCCTGGGGACTTAATATCATAGGAGCGGTAATAGTATTACTCTAGAGCCTCTGTAGTGGAAAATGCTTAACAGTGCACTATTGTATATATACTACTATTAGGTATATTGTTTTATTTAGTCTATACTTATTTACTACAAAGAAAATATAACCCTGTTTTACCTAAGTAACACCCTGTAGCTGCTTAGTAACCTAAGGATACGTACAGTTCCTGGCTAGTAGTCTAGCGGTGCTACTCCTGGTGATAACTATCTGCTTCCTCTTTTATGTAGGTAGAACTTGCAAAATAGTCTATGTATGTATTGTTTAAAGCTGTGTGTTAAGTGTAAAACCGCGGCAATGCTCCGCACGGTAGCACTGTGTGGGCAAGGGTTACGTGCTTGGAATTATTCCCGTAAGACTATTTAAGAAGTTATACTATCTATAACTGATTTAACCCTGGAGTCTTATTAATATCTGTGCAAGGTTTATTACTAATATGCACTTAATGCCAGCTAAGAGAGCGACAAGGCTGTATCTTCTAACTAGGTACTCAAAGTGTTTAAGATTGCAACTAACCTCCTCTTATCTTATTTATAAATCCCCTCTGTCCCTGTCCTTATATCCCCCTCTCTCCACCTAAGTAAAAAGAGGGATTATAAAATATAATATCTTCAAGATTATTCGCGAAATAACGATAGCGCTAAGATAGTAATAATCGCCTAGTTTTATCTAAATAAAACAGATACGCCACAGAGCACACTCACCACTTACCTTATTAAACACATTTTTAAGCCTAAACTACGTCAGCGCATTACACTCCACATACATAATAATGCTAGAACTAATAGCACGCAGTTTATTAGCTATATTAGTACCCTCTGCTTTTGTAACACTCTTGCTATCTCTTAAGTTAACTTAAGTGCTAATAATAAGACATAGTGCTCTAGGATAATGATGTTAAACCTCCGGGAACCACTTCTCCCGAACGTTTTTGAATAATATATGTAATGTAATACTAAAGCAGATAAGGAATATATTTATCTACGGATAGGAAAAAGGTCTAAGCCTATTATAGTCTTCTTAACTAGTGGTGTTAAATAGTCTAAGTGTGTAAGGCATGTTACCGATTCTGTTATAGGCTAGTATTAGTTTATTATCCATTTACACTTAAGCGTGGTGATGATAGCTAGTTGTAACGTGAAAATCTAGCCACTTACTTCACTATAACAGCATAGTTATTAAATATAGTTAGGATGTAATCTAAGGGGAATCTATTTATTATATAACTAATAAGGAGGCTTGTTTTCCTAATAGCACTATCGCTAATAGCAACGCATCTTAGATAATACACATAATTAGCCGAAATTACTTATGAAGTTTTCTATTTAAATACCACTGCTAAATAAGAAGAGAGAAAGTGAATCAAAATGAGATAGGGAGTATTATACTTAATTGTGTTTTGAATTGTCTTAGTGTTGCTATATGTCTTTATGTTCTTATACTGTACTAAAAGTATAGAGCTGTCTAAGTTTAGCGTCCACGAATTTACCTTTAAAATACTAGTGAGGGGCACTAACACACCTTAACAAGTCAGTAATTTTTTAGTGGACGCTGAACCTGAACTCCACTGTGTATATAATATATAAATATGTTTACAGTACTGTCAAAGGCGGAATGCTTGTCCCTCTTTGTTAAACAGGGATAATAGCGGGTAGCCACTTTTGGACATAACTGTAGCTGTGCTGTGGGCAGACACCTACCGAGGAAGTCTAAGCCTAAGTACTACTCCTGTACCGTTTTAGATGTCTGTTGTCTCTTGTCTCGTTACGTCTTGTCTTGTCTCTTATCTAATGTCTTGTCGCCTACACACAGTGTACACCGTTGGCCCCTTCCCCCCCCCCCTGTTTTATATTAGAAAAGAGCTAGTTCTAGTTGTTAACACTTAATACATCCACTCCTATTTAGCAGTATACATGCGCTTCGTGATATTCTCTCTATTAGATTATTCATAGATATTATGTTATAAATAACATTCCCCCTCCCAATAAAGTATTATTTATTATAATTTAAAATAGAAAATATTATTTCGTAGTGTTAATAGGGAAAGGTTAATATTAGTAAATAAAATGTGAAAACGTAATATTGTCTTATTCTAAGTGATTTTGCGGAGCTGCTTAGTAACCCTAATAAGTTCTCCACTAATAAAGCCTATATTTATAAGGGGATGTAGAGTACAGTGGCAATTAATGCTAAGCATACCCGCCCTAGTGCAGCAACTAAGTTTACAACAACAGAAGAGCTTCTAGAGTTAAGCGCTATCTATAGAAATCCTAATGTAGTTAGGGATGTGCTAGTTAAACAATATATACCTTTAAGAAGCGCTTTGCGACTTATGAGTGATATTTTATGTATTATTAAATCGCAGGAAGGCAGCCTAGAATGCGATTAAGGAAAATTCGTTTAACCATTACGTAATTTAAGCATATCACAAGGTAAAAAACTAGAGTAGAAACTCCCTGTTCTAGCAGACACGTTGTAGCCTAGATTTACTATTAACTAACTAGAGTATGCCTCCTGTTTAAACTAGGACTGTTAAATAATCCTGAACTAATTATTAGTGTAGTGACAAGAATAGCCGCAATGTTCCTTCGAACATAATGCTTACTATAGTTTGTCTAGCGCTTACGTACTAGAAGCTAATGCAATTTAATTTATTTAAGTTATGGAGTTAGCTGTGTTGCTTCTTTTGTTCCATATGGATCCTTACATCAGAGAGGGGCATAGATATTACTGCTTAGGATATTATTGTCTAGAATAGAGGGATGCTCTAGCTTAACTCCAAGGGATTTCTAATCGCTACTAAAGATTAGTTTAACTAAGCTAAAAAGTCTTTTATTAATTCAATAAAGCTAGACGCTGTCTACGCTCTTGTAGCATAATACAATAATAGTAGATCCTGCAGAATCATGAAAGCGGAAAACGGTAGCTTTAATGTCTGCTTTTTTGTTAAGTTTGAATAAGACGGTTCTTAATAGATTATTAGGGTTCCGATTAAGCCTGCTCTCAATAATGCTTAGGAGAAATTAGTAAGCAAGGTAATAACTATATAGTAAGTCTAGTGTCTATTCGCATATAAGTCGCTACTTATTAGGTTTAGTTATATTAAGCGTAATACTTACATTCCCGTCCCCTATGTCCATGCGTATAGACGCGATAAAAAATTGTGCGATAGAACATCTAGCACGCAGATGTATCTAATTGTAGATATTATAACAGGGAAACCCTTGGATACGTTGCGACTTCTCGAGGCACCGGAGTCGCACAGAAGACACTTCTACTCTTAATTAGTAGATATCTTGGCTAAGCTAAGAAGACTTAAGTTCCTATCGATAGGCTCCTTGATGCTAAATCTGGACAAGAAGTCGTATCCTATCCTTAGCCTAGTGTTATCTATATTCGCTGCCACGCTTTAATTGCTAACTCTGCCTGCCTTTGCTTTAGTTAAAGAATATATAAGATATTATTTTAAGCTTATTTTAAGTTTTTTTGTTACACCTGTCTCGGATTATACTATTAAGGACACACAGGCAGAATTGTTCGCCCTAGATAGCATGAGGCGTATTTTCAATTAGGTTATTAACCCTCGGATTAGCTCGGACTAATTCGTAATAAGCTATCTCGATCTTTAAAGCCGTAATATTATCGTGGATAAGAATCTGCGGATCTAGGGCATAATTGATTAGGAGTTCGCTAGGGCTATTCCTCTTTAGGTTTTTACTCCACTATCGTGGATTACTAGCTATAATTCAATTGAAATAAAGGAGCAGATATATGCTAAGTTCTGTGACGTTCTTTAGCAGAAGAGTAAAGAGGATTATATCTATAACTGGCTAGACAAGGAATAGTACAATAAACTAAATACAAGTAATTCGAATATTAGCTAAATAGACATAGCATTTTGCGTCGCTTATGTGTTGCGCCGTCCTACTAAGGTTACTAACGTATTTTGCGACTTACTTGCCCTAAAGCTGTATATCAAGGACTTAGATAATGCGATGGCTGAATTCTTTAATGCACATTAGGCCCTTGCCTCTAAAGCGCAACGTCAAGTAGCACAATGTAAGCAATATACTGAACATTTAAAAGAGCAAGGGCTATACAAGACTAAATAGGATAAGTTATTAGCTAAGTCTAAGGCCTTCAAGGAGAAATAGGGCTGGTTATAGAAATAATATTACTTCCTATTTACATCTTTTTACATATTATAATAGTGTTTATGTCTGCCCTCTAATATTCGCTGTTTTTCCTGCATTTAATATATTTTTTGCCATAAATATCTAATACTTGCTTCTTTTTCTGCCTGCTTCTCCTAGTAATCTCTTAATTCTTTTTCTAGAGATTTTGGCTTAGACTTGCTTTGTTTCCTCCTATCCCGTGCGCTTAATGTACTATAAGCTATTTAGGTTATATTTGCCGCTTAAATGCAGCTAATAAAAGCCAAAATATATTGCAGCTTGGCCTTCTCTTATGCTTTTTCTGTTATTATCTCGCTAAGTTGTTTCTTTGTCTCGGCTAGCTTGTTAATAGTTGAGTCTATATTGGTTTATAATTAGTCCTGTTGTAAGTACATTAGTAGAGTGTTCTTTTAGGCTTTAGCAAGTATTACCAAGGCAATGCTAGAATCAAGCTTATTTTACAGAGGTAGACATGAATAATCTTTGTCTGTAGTATTGGATCCTCTCTAGCTAGCTCTTGTGTTCTTTAAAAACAAAGCAATAGACAAAGAGATAAAAAGACAAAGCTTTTAGTGTAACCCGTCTTATAACCCCGCACCTACCAGGCAGCAGTGGCCTATTAATAAGGCCAGGTCGTTATACTACCTAATAAGCAACCTAAAAGCCTATGCTTGCATAGTTTTGTATCCCTTTGCTCACGTCCTCCCGTTTAGATTTAGTTCTGCGTCTCTTAATAATGTCTAGCTAAGCAGATATCTTTCGTAACTACGCATCCTGTGTATTATTCTGCTTGCTATGGAAATTGTCATAATGCAGTAGCTTCTTTGATCTTTGATTATCTAGTGTACTAATCCTTTTATTTAATATCCCGCTAAGGCTAATACCTACTATGCCTTAAGCTAATTTAAAATAGTAAACCCAATATTTAGCTCGCTTAACTTACTATATTATTTAAACATTGCGCGGTACTGTATCGATCTCGGAAGGCGAGACAATAAAAGAAGCAAAATAATTCATTTTATCTAATTATATCTATTTTAGAGAGAATAATAAGAGGAGGAAGGCCCCTGAGCGCTATGTAGCAGAGGCGCGCTAGAGTAACTATGTAACCCTGCATGTGTGTGTCCGTACGCTTCATAAGGGATTCTAACACTTTATTCAAAGTAGTGCTTAAACGTCCTAATTTAATGTTTTCTAAAAAGAGTATAATAGTAGTACGCTTTATATAGTAAAATGAGAACTAAGCATATAAATATTGCATATAACTATAAATACGCAAATCCTATGGTTAGATTACTACTAAATTTACTTTAGATTAGCTTAGTAATCTGCGACTTGAAGCCTTAAACTAAGGCAACATAAATAGAAAATAAGAAGCACCCTAAAACTTGCATAAGAAAACAAGAGAATACTATCTATAGTGTTATCTCCTTTCTACGTAAGAAGCTTACTTTAGCTAGTATAGATAAAACTATTAAGCATATTGCCCTAGTAACTACTGTATAAGCAAACATAGAGTAGTTAACGCATATTCCTTAACCTGTAACCTTCCCGCAGCTTTAAACAGTACCTAGCTAAATCTCTAGAGTAAACTTATTTGCTACTTTCTTGATACCTTCCTTTACTTAAGTAGGAACTGCTTTTACTGCTATTAATATCTTATTACCTTGGTCCCTAACCTAGTCTAAAGGGTTTAGTATGTCCTAGGTTTACAGATGCTTCTTAATTTAATAAAAACAGTAAGTGTTAGAAATCTAAATTTAAACCTTTAATTATTTACAGTGAGTATTCCTCTCTGCTAGGAGGATTACGTAATTAGCATATGAAGAGTCATAGTAATAATAGGAATAATAAGAAGTTAAGCCACAATGTAGATCTATCTTTGCTAATACTTTCGTTTCTAGTAAGCCTGCATTATAATAGAGAAATAAAATTGCAAAGGGGCTATTAAGATACTTAGCTTAAATAATAAGGCTACGAGGCATAAAATCTAGATACTAATAAAATACTACTAGAGAAACATGTTTTTATAAAACTTTTCTCAGCTAAAAGTGTCTCCCTTTATGGATTTTGACATTAATTAACAAACCTACCGTGAACAGCAGATTAATGCTCCTGTACTAAGAGGTAAGCTTCTTACACGCGGATTGCGACAAAGTAGCAGACTCGGGCTTTGTACTGTTCTGCACTCTGCTATATTCTATTATATTGCGCAAAAATATTTGTTTAGCTTTCGCTACAAACACTGTGCAATTAACTTTTACTAACGCTAAAATTAGCGTTTAGACTAGGAAGAGACATATAAGACGAGAAAAAGCCTTGTTATTTTATTAGATAGGAATTCAAGTTAATATTAATATTTAGTACATTGTAAATATTTTCTGGTTGCATGCATGTCAGATAGCTATACTACTAAGTTAACAAAGTATGTGTTAAAAAGGAAGCTATTTTTGCGCAATATAATAGAATTAGACAACATATTAATACTATAAGAAATGTAGCAGCACAGTTGTTTAAGCCTAAATATCTTTATCGGTCTAATAGATCTTATCTTATGGTAAGGTAGCTACTGCTTCTGCGAGTGATAGTACATAGAGCCTATGCAGATTTATAGATTACAGAGATTAGTAAATTAGATAGTTACACTACTCAAGTCAACTAAAAAAAGAAAAGGTTAAGTTGAGATTATAGACTATGTAACTATAAATTTAGACGACTTTGCGACGCATAATCCGAGATAATTCTATAACCTATATATTTAAATAAACTGCTAAGGGCTCTAAAGAGAAACATAAGATTAACGTTGTCTGAGTTATTAAATAGATTCTGTAGTTATATAGAAGCATAAATACATAATATCAAAAGGCTATATAATTTGTAATCCACATTAACCACTCTTTGTTTATCTATGTAATTGTATTCCAATATACTGCTTCTAACTCTCTCTTGATTTTACTATAGGTAAATAGGATAGTGCTTAATTTATTTACCCTGTATTTTAAAAAGGCAGCCTTCTCGCTTAAATATATATGCTCTTTTAGTAGTGTGTTAATAGAGAGGCGTAGGATTAGCTTGTTTAACTTAAAGTTATCGGAATAGATGCTTGATGATGGCCTAGGGTTATAATCTATTATAAATTAATTTAAGTATAATGCTATAGTATGTAGTATAGATATACTGTGCTTAACAATAACGTGCATTAAGGGGAAGCGTTTTTATAAATAATGCATTAGCTATTATCGCCGTGGTTATAATTAGCTAATTTAACCTATCTTTGGGCTTGCATTCTTGCAAATTAGCTATAGCTAAGCTAATTTTGACTCCTCTAGCACTTATATATATTATTAAAACCCGCTCCCAGGGGCCAGAACTATTAATAACTAAGAGTACAAGAAAACATGTTATATAATCGTAAGGGTAGTAAAGAGTATTATAACATAGTATCTAAAGCTTTCGAAATGTCTTTTATATGGTCTCTTTAGGCGTCGGTAGGAACTTAGCTTCTACTTGCTAGTTATCTCCTCTTCCCGTTAGTATACAGAACTTTATAGCATTCATAAGCTCTTTAGGAAGTAGGATCGTTTAGAAAACTCGTTTAACATGCAAGCTATAATGTTCCTATTCTAGCTATGTTATTGGTTATATATAGAATAGCATTAATTTTGCTGTATTTTGTATAGTCTAGGCGAGCAGGGAATAACATTTAGGTTAGCTGTTATATTTTCATATAAGCTTGAAAGTTTAACTCTAAAATAACTTCGCGTTAACTTAATTCTTAGGCTAATTATTGCACGCTCTGTTATAGGACTTTTTTCGACTTTGCTAAGCGTTCTAGTCACATGGAAAGGGCAGTGGTTAGTATTTGCGATTGTTTCCATGGCTGTAATAGGACTCTGTTTTCTTTTAGCAGGAATTATAACTTTAAATTATAAGCTATAGATCCTTAAATTAAAATAGGGTCTGACATAGGAATCTAAACTTAAAAAGAGCCTAATAGGCACTTTTGATCTCCATAAACGCAAGCATAAGAAGTTTACCAAGCACAGGTAAAGCCTCAATAAGCTCTGATTTCTATAATCCTAGTGTAAAGAAACAAATGCAATATTATACTAATATATTTAGTGAAGTCTAAGTTTAATGTCTACTAAGATGCTACTAAGTTGTTAAAGTTAGGCACTCCTCACTATATATAAGACACCAAGGATAAATTATTATAAGATTACAAATAAACTAAATATTAAAGATAAAAAGTTTCCTTGTCCAAAATTTGAGCCTTTGTTGCATTATAGATTATCTAATTTGTAGTATAGTGTATAAAGAAACTATTGCAACTAGTTAGACTAGTTAAATTTATGTATAATAATAATAATAAATGTTATAAGATATAGAATTTTTCTTCCAATAGACGCTTCTATATCCACCTACTTATACACCTTTTGGTACTATGTTTACTTATCCCTCTGCCTTAGGTATACATATAATTCAGGAGTAATAGACTAGCTTTTTATAAAGAACAAACAACTATATATAAACTTTTAGCCCTTTAGCTTCTGCTTCTTAATAATCACTAATGCGTAACTATCTTTATTGCTTGAGTATTAAGTTAAAGAGCTATAAAACTTTCTTTTAATGAAAAATGTAGTAACTACAACAGTAGTAAGTATAAAGATACAGAGATACTTATCTAGATTGTTACTTAATATTTTTGTCTACGTATAAAGTAAATATATATATTATATCTCTCTATAAGTGCAAAAGTCTTTGTAGTCTTTTTTAGGAAAGTATTAAGCAGTTCTAGCTATATCCCGCTGTATCCATAAAGTGCTATAACATAGCCTGCACTTATATACAATACTTTTGTTTTCTTTAAATTAATGCACTAGATATAGCGTGGGCTAGTGTTAAAATAGCCTTTTTCTACACTAAATATGTGTCTTGTTATACATAGCGTAGTATAAATAGATTTGTTACGCGCGTAAAGAAACATAATGCAAAATGTATTAGTATAAGACGTTACTAAGATGAAATCCTTTATAGTTGCTCTATATTTCTTCACTTTCTGCTGTAATTCCCTTGCTTTACTTAACGGCGTAGGATCTAATGATGCTTGCAATAAAACCACTAGTATACACCCGAGTGTTAACTACTTCAACGCATTAACAACTATATTTTACGCTAATATTACTTATAGTAATACAGTGGATATGTTATTTCTGGATAGGAAAATTAGCCTAAATAATACGTTAACGTCTTAATCTTCTTATCTAGATAACACATTAGGCATAAACTATTGTCTTATGATCACAAATATCTAATATAACACCCTAACTATACCTGTGCTAAATAATATAGCTATAATTGTGATTTACAGATCCTACTTTAACATTACTAGGAGTAAGCTTAAATTATACTAAATAACTATTTTTATATTTATCTATTTCTAATAATTTCAGAGGGCTAAAACAATGAAATACTTAGTAGTAGCACTTTTAAATTAGAGGGTTTTAAATAGGCAGTAACTATAGAACCTAGGAACGGAAGCTAAGTGGTAAGATTGGTTAAAATAACGTAAACTATAAAGGCAAAAGAGAATGTGAAAGCATAACATAAGTAATATTATGTGATAGATTAAATGTGGGTTTCATTATTAAGGATACTATGTTCTTCGTTTATATATTTGCGTATTTATAAATTCTAGCTTAGTATTTAACTGTCACCTAGAGTTAGAGCATTAAGTGATACTCTCATCGTGCTGGATTACACGTGTGTGTGAGTGGATCTGTGATACACGGGCAGAAAGGATACGTAGCCTCTAGGCCTAAGGCAGCAATCTAGGACAGGCGGTCCAAGATTGTAAGGGTATCTATAGGGGGTTTTGGACAGGGCTAACGAGAAATTTCTAAACTATTATTAATGCAACACAGTTCTTCCTATTAATGCAAATCAATTTGAACCCCTTCCCATCAATTTAACACATCGCAAGCTAGTATTATAAAACAAAATAATCTTTGGAAAAAATTAAGAGACGGCACCACACCTAGTTAGAAGTACTAAAAGATATCTAGCTTATGTGAAATAAATAAAACGAAAAAAGGACTAAATTTTTTTCGTGATCTAATTAGTTATAGGCAGAGGTTAAAGGTGTAACTAAAGGCTAGACTATATAATTATATACTTAGAAGGCAGGTTTAGATACTTCACCGCACTAATGTTGGGTTACGGGGTGAGTATATAATGACGCTAGCGCTGGTTTAGAGCGCTAGTTAACTATATTGCTTAGTTAAACCCCCTAAGCAGCTACCACGTAACTACTGTTAACGCTATAGAAAAGCCTAAGAGAAGCAGCTAGATCTAGGATTTAATACTCTCTTATATTAAATACTAATAGTCTAAAAAATTTTATAAAATTTATTTTTCTTTTATATTTATAGATTAAACTACTTTAGTATATTAAATTACAACTAGTGATTTGCCCTGCTAAACTATGTATCTATTTGCTAGGTTTAGATTAGTTAGTCTATAGTAAAAGGTGATCCACTAATACTATAAGCCTCTTCTAAACCTTCCTTTAAAGCAATGCTAAACGATAATTGTTGTCCTTGAACACAAAACTTAACTAGTTTCGAAAATACACTATTATGTCTAGACGCGGAATGCTCCAGAAAACCACTAAACATAAATTTGTTACTAACTGTAAAGTGCGCAGAGGAGTTGTCTAGGCCCTCTAAAAAGACGTTGTATTCCTCTGAGCCTAGCTTAAGCCTGCAAAATATATAGCTAGCGCACTTGTATAGCCTATTAACAAAGCTTGGGTCGCTATTTAGCTCGAAGTAGAAATTCTGTGTATGAGCGCAGAGCGCAAGCTTGTCTAGTGCAGGCGAGACTCTAATGCACTCCTTAGCAAGGCGTTCTATCTTATCTAGATTAGTTACATTGTCTAAGCTTAGGGCAACGCTGTTGTATTTTACGTTAAATTGGAAAAACTTGCCACCCCCACGCACTGCACGCTAGCAAAGGAGCTAGTTCTAGGCGCGCGTTAAGTTACCTTAGCTTAAAAATGCTTAGAATATCCTGAAAGCGAATAAATCTAATAAACTGCGATAGCGCTTTTTATACTAGGACTTTGTGACTTTTGCGGACGCTAGCCGTTTGCTAGAGTTTATAGTTTGCTGCCTCTTGAATTTTTACGCGCTACCTACTGAACCTGTTCTAAATAACGCCACAAGGCTTAGGTTAGGTATATTAGGGAACACTGCGGCCACCTCTGCGCACGCGAGCGCTGCGGGGTTATTATAAGGACTTACCCCGCTATCTTAGTACTACTCGCCTGCGATCTCCTAAGGGGCGAAAAAGCTACGATCTAGTTAGAATAAGGAAGATACCTGTATTATAAACTACTTACTATAGGGCCATAGTAGTCGCTCGAAGTCTTGTTATCTAGACACTAGGAGTTAGTAGCTTATTAATATTAAATAGTAGCAGGGGCTTCTCACGCTTGCTAAAGGGGAACTTAGCCGCTATCGCATGCTAGGAGGATACAATAATCTGCGAAATGGTTAATTTAGGTTATATTATATCTTAATATCCACCCACCTAAGTCGTCTTTTCTTTGCCCTACTTTATTGTAGTTGGTAATAATATATATGCTTGTGTTATCTGTTGTAGTAACAGGCATTCCAATGTGAAAGCCTATCTTAGTAGCGGGTAACAAATCTAACACGCACCATAATAAGCCAAAAACTTTCTTTAAAGCCGTGTCTATATTCCGCGACAGATATTTACTATCTAAAATTACTAACAAAACTGTCCGCTAGAAATAACTCACTAGGGGGATCCAGGCAAGGGGAAATTTAGCTACTTAACGCGGACGAAAGACTTCTTGCGCGAGGGCCCTTAAAGTAGCAATACAATTGTTTATTAACTAGCTATTTATACCCAGCCCACAAACACTTATTGCACCTGCATGGGTATAATATTAGCATGCTCATGAGCTTAAACTATAGGAACCATACTTACCTGAGCTTATGCTAAATAGTATGTTAAAGTTGTTTTGCACAGGGTATAGCAAGCTAATGCGGGCTTCTAATTCTTAAAGAAACCGTAGTAGAACGCATGCTTAAGTCCCCCCTCCATTAATGCACAGCACGCGTACTATTGCGGTATCTAGCTTAAAACAAATTCGTATACTATAACCTCCACATAAGAGGCAATTATTTAAGTATAGGTATACGCTTTGTTTTATTCCAAATATTTGTATATAAATGTCGCAAACCCAGTGCCCACAGGGAAGCTTGTATTTTAGTCACCTTATTATACAGCTATAATAAGTGTCCTCGGAGTAGAGTTAGCGCTAATAGGATTAGAAGCTGCTTAATTAAAGCTAGTAATGATTTGAGACAGAATTATCTTTATGGATATATCTGAATTATCGCTGCATTTCTAACTATACTAGCATAGCAAATGTTGAGGGTAGTATAAGATAATTTGCTCCGTTATTACATAGGAGTGTTTAATAGCAGATTTGCGAAGTCACCTGCTAGTATAGTTTAGTAAAAACATCGTTAAACTCGAACCCTAGGATTAGCAGTTAGTTATTAATTAGAATAGTTTAGATACGCTTGCCGTTAGAGAGGCGTACAGTGCATGCATGGAGAGTAATAGTTAAGAATATAACTAAAAGCTATTATAGGAATAACAAAAGTTTTAAAATTATTAAGAAATAATATATAGTTTAGAAAGCCTGATACATAAAACTCTAGATTAAGGCTTATTCTACGTTAGAGGCGAGTAGCTAATATGAAACTAAAAGGGCTAGAGTTAGAAGTTACTAGAGTTACAGCGTGGCGTAGAAACGCAACAAGGTGCTTGGCTGTGAAAAGATAGCTAGCCTTAGCGCGCATTTTATTTATGCTATCTAAAAGGATTAAAAGCTTATGTTGAAATGTATTCCACTGACAATATCTATAGCATTTTCTATGCTAAGGACTTAAATAAGCCGAGAGGCTAACCGCCTAAACACCCTGGAAACGCGATGTAATATTTACGCTTGTATATAACCTTATATTTCTTTTAAACGCTGCGACTACGTCTTTTATTCTATTCCCTTCTTCTGTTATTAACAAAAGCCATAGAAGCACGGGACTTATAGAGGGTCTTCCGTAATTAATCCACGCTGTAAGTCTATAAGCAGCGATTTCCACACCTCCGAGGTTATTAAGAAAGAGACACATAACATTAGCAAAAGGAAGAAGTAGTTAATGATACACTATATCGGCAAGTTAGATAGTCTTCTGCTAGTAGCTTACACTAGAGGATAACGGATAGTTAGTTAACTCATGGCATCGAGAAGGAGGACTTCTGCTTTGTATTCTACTGTGTCGTGGAACATTACTTTTAGCAATTATGCTAGATATAAGCATCTTGCTCTTAGGCGCAGCGAATAGATGCACTTCTGCATGGCCTCTTTAACCACGCTTACTTCAATAATTAAATCCTAATTTGTGTATTACTTTGGCTTTGTGTTAGTTGCCAATTAAGACAACGAACCCGCAGGACTCCGTTTTGTTGGATCCAAGGGCTGCTAAGAGACGTTTTAGGCGATCTAATACCTACAAAAAGACCTCATGATTATTTTTGGACAAATGCAGCTAGGATGTGTGACTGCAAGGCATTTTGCTAGGGGGGGGAGGGGGGATACAAAGAGACGTAATATCGGGCCCGAACCTAGTACTTATACTGTTCCCCGAGATAAGAGATATAGCTCCCAAGCAGCCAGATATAGATAGAGTTACACAGTATGTAGCCTTATACAGCTCCTAGATTCCCTAGGCATATAGGGTACTGCACATACTACGCTACTACACACCTTGAAACTATAAGCAACAATGTCGCTAAAATTTTACTGTATCTACGAATATAAGCTCTATAGGAGATCTTGTGTGAGAGTCTTCTAGGTGTCTAAAGACCTATTTAGCTAGTAGCTATTGCTTCTCTGCATAGGTAAACCAAAGCGCATCTTTGTTAATAATGTGTGCTCCTAATGTAGGCCTGCTCACGCCTATCCTATGCTAACGGCATTTAAACACTACTATTATATTTACTTAGCTAATGCTCAACCACTACCTAGGTACTTCTTAGACGCCTTAGAGCTCTAAGGGTAGTTTTAGCGGAACAGAGAGGGACTATATAACTAATAGCTAGCATTGTATAGAGGGGGCTCATAGAATCGTATTTCTAAGTGTAGAATTTATGCTACATGGTTACGCATATTAACGTGTTTAATAGAAAGTTTAACAAAACCTGGTTAGCTAGAGAAATTTAGAAGCGTTTTGTTTTGTGAATTTAAATACTGCTATTATAGTAAGCTAAGGCTACCTACATTAACTAAGCTTTATAAGCTATAAATACATTACGCCTTTGGTAAATAGGCACTATAACTAAGGCGCTTTTAATGTTTCCTTTCTTTTATTATTATGTTTCTCTTCATTACTTCCCCTAGACCTTTAGCAGTTATAGGTTTCTGTTTATATAAGTATTTATTTATAATAAAAGACTAAACTAATATTTAATCCTTTAATACCCTTTGATAAGCATAGTTTTACTTACAGCAGTTATTATAGCAATAAGATAAACTTTAAAACCTCTGTAGCATTGTGATAGATTTTAGTAAATATAACGAAAAGCTAATAAATATATTAATAAAGTAGCAAAAAATTAACTACTAGTCCTCTAATATTATTCTAAGAATACGTTGCTTTGCTGCTATTAGTGCCGCCGCTGCCGCCAATACACAGAGCCTTTTATTATTATTGCTGCGTGCTACGGGGCTGTTTAGGGCATAAACTAAATCCGCAGAACTAGATAGGAGTGTATTTTCTATTTACTCTAAGGGCAAATAAGCTATATTCTAATAGGACACTGGTGTTTTTAGGTTAGACTAATTCACAAAATCGTTGTTAAACTCTCTACTATTATAGTTATTAAACAGGTTAGCAACGTGAATAGAAGGCATAGGAGTAATTAGCACAAAGTGGTTACTTTCTTCTGGCTAAAAGATATTACTAGCATGCTCCCTAAAGGATTTATTATTCCCTTTATCTGTATTTATACTAGCGTACAAATTAACTAAGTCCTATTTAGAAATGCTATTGCTCTCTTCCTAATCTAGTAATTAATAAACCTTAGTATCTAGATTATTACCCGCTAGAGAGGGAGAAGGTCTTAGGGACATTTTTTTCTTATTGAGATTTAAGTGTGAAAGAGAGTTAACTATATCCGGTGTTTTGCGAGAAGCTTGGGCAGCTAAGATAACAATTGTAGTGCCCCGTTTGCCTGATCGCAAGTCATAGGGCCGTTGTTCCACACAGAGCTCATCGCTAAATTAGCCCAAAAGTTACGTTAGTATTGCAAGGACCTAGAGGAATTTTAGCATAGCGTACAATAGCCTGTAAATCCGGAAGATTGCGGCCTTCCGGAATATAATAACTAATGCACTAATGATTATGCGTAGGCTCCTTATAAAAGCCACTAGCAATAATATTAGCTTTCTAACCTAATTCAAAACCTTTGCGTAGGTAGCTTGGTCCTCTCTTTTAAGTAGTCTCCTTTTGCTTTTTAGTGTGCTTGCTTTGACGTTTGTGTGCTATTGTGGGGTATTTAATGCAGCGGATAGCTAAATACAGACAAATAAATAGTATTTACCATTAGGTTAAGGCAAAAGAGATCTAGAGAGCAATAAACCACTTCGTTAACAGGCGTATGCCATGCATATTATTGTTTTTTCTTCCTTATTAATGTCCCGCGAATTTACGCGATCTATTGTTGGCGTCTTCAGTTCTGATTAAGTGAAAGTGTTGCATTACTGCCTCTAGATTACACTGGGGCACACGTAAGTATTCTTAGGGAGCTACATCTAGACACTTTAGGGTGTGAGCTATTTTTATTAGTACGAAGGGAGGGTTTGACTGTAACTTTACCCCACCTCACACCCCCGGCGTTAACTAGGCTTTGATGTCCCTGAACATTTAGGCATTTATGAGTTCTCTCATGGAGCCAGATTTGGACTAACTATGGGCGCGAGTTACTTCTATGTGTTTAAAGGAGGTGTGGTTCTAGCTTCACCACCACTTAAACTGTCTGGCCCATGTGCTAATAAAGTTTTAACGCCCTAAGATTCGCACCTAGGAGTACGTGATTTCATCAGGTCAGATTCAGACACATGTAATGACTAAGAAGCGAGTTAGGGGTGATAATAGCCTTATCACACCTTACATTTTGCACCCGGGTGTGGATAAACTGGGATCAGAGAGGGGTCTTAATAAAGATGTAGCACCTATGGTGAGCGAAGCATGTCTTGCGAACTAGCACTAATGTAAGATGAAAACTGAATACGAGATTGTGTTGGTTTTATTGATCTTCTATTTATATTATAGTAATATGTATTATATACTGTGTTTATACTGCATTCGCATTAGTAATATTTCTCCCTCTAGGCTGTTTGTTATGTGGTGCTGCATGTGTTGACTATTAATATAACCTATTACATTTGATATCGCTTGGCTCGGAGGGCATTAGAAATTCTTGCGCCACTAGCAGCTGTCTATAATATTGAGAGAGAGGGAGAGGCGGACTAAACACCGTGCGTAACATGAACTTCCTAGATGTAACGACAGGGTTAATCATTCGTGAGCCTTGATGGCCTGATTTTGACTAGTAACTCCCACAAAGTAATTGAAAGAAATGGGACCTTATCCGCTACGTTGAGATCCTTTTGGCATAAGAAAAATAAGTGGATTGTTACATTTTGGGGCATGCTTTGATAACTGTGATGGATGTAGCGATAAAGCTAAGGTGATAGTTATAAGTACTGTATACTTGGATACGTATGGAATTTTCTGTGTAATTCTGTATTAAGTAGTATTAATATAAATAGTACTTATAATACAAATAACTTGGCAGTCGAAAAGTGTTCATGGTCTGGTAGACTAGCCAAAAGAAACGCAGCCGGGCCGTCCCTCTTCGTCGAGCCGATACCTAAGCGCCTTCTTCAGAGAAGAGGGGAAATGCTAAGCTAAATAAGCGGTACTTTTTGGCTGCCTTTAGCTGAGAAGAAACATGGCTTATACTACTCTATTTGATCCACACTAGCGCTAGTTAGCACGCCTCCACCGCTTCCAACGGCGTTGTCTTAGCTTATAGGCACATTTGCAAATGCCTAAGGGAAATTTGGAGCATAGTTTATTGATCCTTGTAGGTGGCTGGTAATTTGACCTTGTCGCTCCCGCTTGTAGTCCTAAATAATGCGGCGCTGTGTGTCTATGAGTTCTTGCAGGATAGCGATTTTGTTAACTTCTCCCTCTCTTTCTCTCTCTATGTAGAATACAATATTGCGTAGCTACTGTAACTTAGACTAGAGTGACTTGGCTTCTTGTTTATTAGTGTTAGCTAGTTGTTATTAGTTCTCCGCGTATAACCGCAACTGCTAGATCTGCCCTTAGCTTTGCATAATTGCTGTGGCGCAAACTTGAAAAATCTGAGAGCTTATTTGAGGCTAGATTTAACCCGTATTAATAGAGCTTGCTATTGTGTTACTTGGTTTTTATTTAGCTGTTTGAGTTGGGTTCCTGTCGACAATAGTTAGTATTTATCTTTGTGCGAGGTAATATTTAACTATAGAGCAGTTCTCCACCAAAAGTTTTATAGTAAAATTAGTTAGCAAGTAGGTATTTCTTTTTACAAGCCTTGATAATCACGCCCCCTCTATTTCCGCAGAACTGGTAAACGTCGAGTAAGGGCCAACAAAAACGGTATCTTTATGAGCTAATAACAATATAATGTTGTTCTAAGCATGGATGTTAGAGGTGCTATAACCTGCTATTGCGAGTTGCGACAGAATTAGCTCCAAATATAAAATCCCAGTAGGTTTTGTTTTCTTTGCACTTTTGATTCTATAAACTGCATTCCGCTATTGTTTCCAATATGTCTAGACATGGCTATGGTTAAATTTCTCCTAACTATTACAACAGTGGTGGTTAACGCCCCCATTAGGTCTATGAGGTATACGGGCAACGTAGCTACCCTCTAAATGCACCTTCAGTGCCTTATGGTTCTGTCGGTTAGCTGAATTACTCACAATCGGTATCTTCTAACCCCTAACAGCAGATGCTACAGCAGCAGATGCTGTAACAGTAAATGCTGCAATAGATGTAACAGATGCAACAGCAACAGATGCCGCAACAGCAGGCGCCACAGCAGCAGACGCCACGGCAGCAGACGCCACAGCAGCAGATGCAACAGCAAATTAACCCCCAGCCGGCGGACAGTCATGTGAATTCTCGGACTAATTATGATTATTTGACTTCGTCTGGCCAGAATAATAACACCGCAAGCTTTTCTCCACAGCTAGGCGGCCAACCTAACATTTATAGCTCCCCAAACGTTAGTGGGCAACAGCCTCACTTTCCCATGCAGCCCGAAATTACACCTATGATGCAGAGTCTATGAGTTAGTTAAGTTTTATGCAAGTTAAGACTAAAACTTATATAACATACAGTCTTGAGGAACTGCAAACTATAAAAATATTATTGCAGCAGCTATTGGAAAAGCAATACGCGAGTCGCCCTCTCAATAATCCAGAAAAAGGAATCATAATAGCGTTAAATACTACTGAGAGAATATGTGCTATGTAAGAAACCCGGTTCCAACCCTCCCTACCCACTTGCCTCCCCTCCTTACGCGGCTGCTTGTATTTTCCTAGCGGTGACTAATCGTACAAGAAGACTTATGCAAGCCTAGAGATTATAAGTTACGCGCTGAATCTTAAACTACCTAATTCTGATTTTAAGTCAAAGGCAACTAGGATCGTAACTTTGGTCCTCTGCTGGAAATATCTAAAGTGATTTTAACATAAGGCTTGCGACAGACAGAAATAGCTACGTGGGCCAGCTATTGGACCCGTAAAACATTAACCCACAGAGTATAAACCTAGTGGATAATTAAATTATAGGGCAAGGGAATAGGCAGTCCACTGATCCTTTAAACTTAAAGCTAGTAAATATAGGCTATTAAAGCATATAGTATATATAAATCACATTTTTTGTTTATAAGTATTTACTTAGCTTATTATAATATATTTACGTGATTAATTATTTACTAGATATAAGTCACGCTATATATAACTGCATAGCTTGCTTGCTCTGCTCGCCTGCTGTTCCTGCTTGTCTGCCCTGTTGACTATAATATTGCGTCATAAGCCTGCGCTTTAGCAACTTAATGTTAACAAAACCACGTTATACCTAGTTGTCTTAATCTGCTAGCACCCAAAAGAAGACTACTACCCCGCGTTAGGTGGTTTATACGCTGACCCTTGGTTAATAGCCTAGGTAGGGGTAAGCTATAATTACTAGATTTATAAGTTAGTAGTTGTGCAGGAAGTAAAGAACGCGGGGCTACTGGATCTTAAATGTCTAGCATAGATTACTGCGCTAAATGTGGCTCGAGTTCTCGCGCTTTACTATTAGTAGGATAAATTTTACGTAGCATATAAATATATTAACCTTGACATTGCAGAGATTAAACCACTAAGTGACTAAGAAATTACTAACGTTTTCCTTTAAGTAAGAAATACATAATAGGGCTTAACTCTAGGCTAAGCTTGTAGCTCGCGACTAAACTAAAGCAGGTACTGTGTGGTATACAGAGGCTGCTAATTCTGTTAATTGGATTCCGGATTAATTCTGTCTACGTTAATTCCACGGGCAATGTTAAGATTAGTAACTAACAATTTCCACCCTTTTCTCGTGATATCTTGCGATTCTAATAGGAGGCAGTGCTTAATTAGAGCTACGAGCCCACGCAGGACCCTTACACTAGGGCAGTAGGGATGCCTTACATTGCTTTGTATCTACTGCAGATCATGGAACGTGTTAGTGGGGTTTGCTAGAATTGGGCGCAATCTGCTTTGTCTTTTTTAGCACTGCTTGAGGCAGGCTATTTGCCTGCTATAACAGTAAGTATATACACCCGCTACACTATTAGCTACTAGTTACTTATTTCTTACAGCATCCTTTTTTATCTCACACTTAGCCATTCTAAATAGCAGCGTTATTTGCACTAAGAAGGAAACTTGCGAGCCTTGGATAGCGCTATAGTTACAGAGCTCTGTAGCACTAACGTAAACGTTTTTTTTTTTTAGCTAAAGATTTATTTATATGCAACTATTTGGTTCTTATAGTTTCCTTGTCCTTAGTATAATAGCTAGGGTTTAGTGTCTATGCTAGGGGCCTGATGTTATTCACATAGGTGTTGCACTATCCATTAAGCATAGCTACCTTCGCGAATAGATATGAAAAGAGGCCAGGAAATAGATAATTACCTCGGGACTTTATATAGGCAGCCATTAGCAAAACAATGCCACTCTTTTTCACACTATCTCACTCTATCCTTACCGCCCTGCCGTCCCTAACGCGCTAGGCAGCTTACCGGGCCGACAGGTCTGATACGCTCGGTTGGTTCGGAAGCTTTTACGCCTACCTTTCTACTTCTTGTGTAATACTTTAGATCCACGGCAAAAGTTGTAGCCGGGAGTGACCTTGTGATATAAACGGGTAATGGATCACATCGCGCGTATTTCATCTTATCTATTGGTCTAAAAAGCTGGCAAGCCCGCTTGCTATGCTTGAGGCATTTGTTGGTCCTGCCACCGCGCAATTGCAGCCCTGCGTATAGGGTGCAGAAGCGTAGCAATACTTGAAAAGCTAGTCCTACTTAGGCTTCTATTGCGTTCCCTGCACGGGGAAGCAATCCTTTAACAGGGTTTTCTCGTTAAATATTCTGCAAGCGGATACCATTGTTGTTCGTGCCAGTGGGGGTGCTAGTGTTTGTTAAGTGTTAGACCACACGCGTTGTTCTAATATGAGGCAAGCGCGGCATGCTGTGAAAAGGTCCTAGCAAGATCTGCGGGAGGAGGTCCCAAGCACACTGCTTGGTCTTTAAGTCGTTACTAGCCGCGCATTAGCACTGTTCATTTAACACTAAGAAGTAACACAGCCAACTCAACCAGGCGCAGCAGGCAACAACCGCTATAATAGTATCGCATCTATATGCAAGACTAATGCATTAGGCAGTGCATTGCATTAGTAATCGTCGCAAGTAACTTGTTATTCTCGGCCGAATTCTACATCCGTTTCGTTTAGATGCCGGAGGACTTGGGGAGCCAGATTTTATTTGTGGCGAATAATCAATGCTAGCGTCCAAAGACAGGGATTTTTTCACCCAGGCTCTAACAATCTTAATGTAGACAAGTGTGACAACCGTCACATTTATCGGCTCAAGGCATGCGGTCTAGCTCATGTGATTACTGGGCTATCAGGCTGATTCGAGGGGGGTAGGTAGTATCTACAGTGCTGTTCAAGCGCTAGTTCGCCTGAACTATAGTTGATCCATAGGTCGTGCAAGGGCCCTAACGCATGCAACTGTGCGCTGCAGGGGCTAGTCGGAGCACACGTTCCGCCTGGACATAAAATCACGTCGTTCCCTCTTTAACAGTTAGTATTCGAAGGACGTCACGAGATGGGTATTTAAATCCGTTTCGTTACTCTAGTGTGCTTGTATAAATGTCCTAATAGTATCCCCGAATGAGTGTTGTGTCCTTTTAGTGCATCTCACGCCCCAGCCTCGCCCACACCACATCGAGTCCACTTTTGGCAGTCTCGACAAATGGCTAGATCTTAGCTCAAGCTGATGGAAGATGTGGTGGCGGAGAGCCAATTCTCTTAATGAAGGACCCGTAATGATTTGTCAGGCTAGTTATTAGCGGCTAAAACCTAGCAGAACTAACGCCTGCTCGTCAGTTGATTGCTACAGCGTCTGCCCGGCTAAATCGGCGCTGAATAACGATATGTGCAAGTTTGGCGTTCTGCTCCACGGAGATTTCTCAGTCAAAGTAGCATTCTGCTGCATGGTGGCAACCCCCTCCAAATAGCTAGGCAACTATTTAGAGTACTTCCAATAGCTTGGAAAAAGTTTAGGTTCTGAAATAATCTCTTAATCACGCAAGGGTATAGCGGAGTAATAGGCAGAAAGCAGCAATAAACGCCTTTTTTTTCTGGAAAGAGCAGGGGAGGGGGAACAGGGAAGGGCAATAGGTGGGAAAGACCATGAATATATATTCTCAACATGCTATTAATATAATATTCTCAATTACGATCTATCTCTTCTACTTATGCGAACACACGCTATAGTATTAATGCATTTCTCCGCGTATTTATTTAGTTTAGCTTAATAGTTAATTTGGAAAAAGATAAAATTCTCTCCGGGTAAACGCTATGGATCGCGACAGTTATTATCTTATAGATAGTACCAACGATATAGGAACTAGCTACTGTAAACTAAACTAGTATACTAGACACCTAGAGGAAGAATGCTATTACGTGCTTTTGCTATTATATTATGGATATTCGCAGCTATTGCGTCTAAACTATAGACGTGGGATCCTGTAGGAAGCATAGGGGCTTTGAGTAGCTAGTACTAGAAGATAAAGCAAAACAATAAACAAAGTATTCGATTCATTTATCTAAGAGAGAAGAAGAAGAGGAAGAGGAATGCCCCAAGCGCGGTATAAAAGAGGCGTGTTAAGGTGGCCACGTAACCTTGTCCGCATGCTTTGACGGGGTATTCCGACAGATTCTAATTGCCTTCCGCTAACAAAGCCTAGAGTCATAGATTTAGCTCTATTCCTCGAGGGCATCTAATGTATACAGCGTGTTAGGATGCTTTGGTCCAAGAACACGCTGTCTGGCTAAGCAGCATTCCTGGAGTAGCGCTGAGGCTTTTTTATTAAAGTAATAACTCTTCCATGTCAATGCCAAGTTCGCCATGCTCGTTAGTGTATCTGGATGATCAGCCCCAAGCTTAGTCTGGCTTATCCGCATCACCTGTATCTGCAGCTTCTTAGCCTCCTCCTATTAACCTTGCTTCCAGTATGTCAATGCTAAGTTCGCTATGCTTATTAGTGTATCTAGATAATTAGCCCTAAGCTTAGCCTTGTGAGTCCCTATCACCTGTGTCTGTAGCTTCTTAGCCTCCTCCCATTGACCTTGGTTCGAGTATGTTAATGCTAAGTTCGCTAAGCTTATTAGTGTATCTAAATAATAAGCCCCAAGCTTAGCCTTGTGAGTCCGCATCACCTGTGTCTGTAGCTTCTTAGCCTCCTCCCATCGATCTTGCTTCTAGTATATTAATGCCAAGTTCGCTATGCTTATTAGTGTATCTAGATAATTAGCCCCAAGCTTAGTCTTGCTTATCCCTATTACCTGTATCTGCAGCTTCTTAGCCTCCTCCTATTGACCTTGCTTCGAGTATGTTGATGCTAAGTTCGCTATGCTCGTTAGTGTATCTAGATAATTAGCCCTAAGCTTAATCTTGCGAGTCCCCATCACCTGTATCTGCAGCTTCTTAGCCTCCTCCCATTGACCTTGCTTTAAGTATGTCGATGCCAAGTTCACTATGCTTGTTAGTGTATCTGGATAATTAGCCCTAAGCTTAGTCTTGCTTGTCTAAATCACCTGTATCTCTAGCTTCTTAGCCTTCTCCCATTGACCTTGCTTCGAGTATATCGATGCTAAGTTCGCTATGCTCGTTAGTGTATCTGGATAATTAGCCCCAAGCTTAATCTTGCTTGTCTGAATCACCTGTATCTGCAGCTTCTTAGCCTCCTCCCATTGACCTTGCTTCCAGTATGTCGATGCCAAGTTCGCCATGCTCGTCAGTGTATCTGGATGATTAGCCCTAAGCTTAATCTTGCTTGTCTGCATTACCTGTATCTGCAGCTTCTTAGCCTCCTCCCATCGACCTTGCTTCAAGTATATCGATGCTAAGTTCGCTATGCTCGTTAGTGTATCTGGATGATTAGCCCTAAGCTTAGTCTTGCTTGTCCGCATCACCTGTATCTGCAGCTTCTCAGCCTCCTCCCATTGGCCTTGCTTTGAGTATGTCAATGCCAAGTTCGCCATGCTTATTAGTGTATCTGGATAATTAGCCCTAAGCTTAGTCTTGCTTGTCTAAATCACCTGTATCTCCAGCTTCTTAGCCTCCTCCCATTGGCCTTGGTTTAAGTATGTCAATGCCAAGTTCGCCATGCTCATTAGTGTATCTAGATAATTAGCCCCAAGCTTAGTCTTGCTTGTCTAAATCACCTATATCTCTAGCTTCTTAGCCTCCTCCCATTGGCCTTGGTTCGAGTATGTTAATACTAAGTTCGCTATGCTCGTTAGTGTATCTAGATAATTAGCCCTAAGCTTAGTCTTGCTTATCCCTATTACCTGTATCTCCAGCTCCTTAGCCTTCTCCTATCTACCTTGCTTTGAGTATATTAATGCTAAGTTCGCTATGCTTATTAGTGTATATAGATAATTAGCCCTAAGCTTAGTCTTGCTTGTCCCTATTACCTGTATCTGCAGCTTCTTAGCCTCCTCCCATTGACCTTGGTTTAAGTATATCGATGCTAAGTTCGCTATACTTGTTAGTGTATCTGGGTGATTGATTCCATACAAAGTGCTTAGTATACCCTAGGCTTATATGTTGAGCCTTTCTGCATTGTTCTATTCTCCTTTAAAGCTTAGGTGTGCCGCTACATAGTGCAGTAGACTTGCTTTTGCCTCATTCTCTTCCACTATTATAGCCTCACTGCCTACTAGTACAGTATTCGCGTAAGGTAGGTATACAGCATAAGTTACTCGATTTTCAAAACTGCTATATAGATACAGATCTAACATAGCCAGAAGCGCTTTGCGCTAGAATTATTGCATTGTACCGCTGTTAATAAGCCACTTACGTGTTACTAACTGTACCAGACGATGCATATTGAATATTCCACTAGGTTTCTCTATTACAAAAGAGAAAGCTTTAAGAACTCCTAGCGCCTCTACTGCCTCTAGTTTACTTAATGATTTATTATTAGAGTCCTAATTACAGTAGTGCAATAAAAATTCCTGTGCAATATCTTGTTGGTCGAACATGCTCATATATGAAAGGAGCTCACTGGCTAAACTATGCTGCTGTTTAATTTAACGGAATAATAGCATCTAAGTATGTGCGACTACTCTAGGGGCGTTTAAATCACGCCTAATAGTCTTAAACTCTTTGCTAAGTAGATCTATAACACCTGTATTGTTCTGACCCATTAGATTAAGATATTTGCTTACTGTGATACTGGTCTCGTAGATAAATGCAGCGCTCTGGGCAAGCGCTAGTGGCAAATAATCTAGTCTTAATGCTAATAATAATAGCTTAGTAGAGCTTGCGACTATGCTATTTATTTTCTTGCGAAGCAACTCTATAGACTCCTTTTTATTCATAGAATTAACGCAGATTAGTGTTTGTTCTTTAGCCAGCTAAGATCCCACTTGCTTATTCCTTATAGTGATAAGAATATTTCTATGTGCATACTCTAGTATATACTTCGCAAAGTTTCCGTTGCTACGTACGATTAAGCCTGTTGCCAAGTTGCCTTGATGGTTAGAAAAGAGCTCTATATTATTAGCATTATTAATAACTAGAAGCCAATGCCTATGCTTTAGCTGCGTTAACTAATGCTTTGTCAACATTATAATGTCGCTATTAGCGTCTTTATAGCCTGGTATTTAGCACTCTTGTGTAATCCTTTCGTATAATTAGCGGAATTGCTTAGCATTGCTAGCATTAACCCAAAATATTAAATTGCTTGGGAAAGTTTCGCGATGCTAGTATGTATACGCTAGTGCAATTTGTGTTTTCCTAAGACCTATTAGTTTTATAACACTAATGATGTACTAGCTTAACATACCTAATTCCTCCTAATCTAAAAAGAGCTAGTCTAAATTAGTAGTCTGTATTAGTTCTCCCTAGTTAGCCTAGACAATTCTCTAATTAAGCAAGAATACTTTCACGCCTTATAAATCCCGGGTTACGAGTATATAGTATTATATCTAATTATTTAGCTAAGGAGTTTACAAGAATAAATTTTATATAGTTATATTTACTTACACTTAGTAGACTTCTCTTAAATATCTTAATTTACTGTTAAAGAGGGAACCTAGGTCTTTAGGAATGCCTTTATACACGCTGCTGCTGTTGCTGCAGTATATTGTTGCTACCTCTTGCTCTTATAGCTATTAGCATAGTTGCATCCGCTTTTTATCACTACATATAGAAACACATCCTATATGCTAGTAGCCTCTATCTTAAATGCGATCACACTTTTAGTGGTTATAATTATATTATAATATTCCCCTGACTTTATTACCGAATTACTACATACGATTAGCTTAAAGTGAATAGCTAGGGCTAGGGAGGAGTTAGAGATAGCCTACAGACGATAGCGTGGTATAAGCTTCCTGTTACAGCCTAACTTATCACATGGATTATTACCGCTAAGATAGTAATACTTTGAGTTAAAAAGTTTATCATGTTCTGTGCCTAGATAGGCTGTAGTAAGTTAAGGTTTAAGTCAAAGAGTATTAAGATAACTAGCTATATTACTGCCCAGAGATTTGAGGCGTCGAATCCTTTTTAGACTGGCTATAAATGTTTGTATCTTAGTGTTCGGTTGTCCAATAGAGTCTAATAGCGTATTCTTTTGTGTAAAACACTCTGGTAACTGTTGACCAAAGTCATATTAGACGATTGCATCGCTAATAATCACATTGCTAAGAATAATCTCCTCACTATATAGGCCAAATAGGACAACTCTAGTGATGCCTACCACCAAGCCAAGTCTGATGTTCGGGAAGCTTACGCGGCAGTTATTAGCTACCGTCGCAGCGTTCACTTTTCCTATACCTAGCATGCACGCAAGCATAACGTTATGGCGGCTAATAGTGCCCGTGGAGTATGTATTTAGATTAACGGCAGCTTTGTCGAACGGATCGCTATCGTTATCCCAAAAATGGTCGAAAAGGGCTTCAATAGCGTTGGCTTCGAGGGGAAGGGCGCAAATAATAGCAATCTTGAAGCCGCCACAGCTAGTTAGACATGCTAGTCGCAAATCCATAACTATTACTTTAGGTGTCTTAGGCTAATCGAAGGATGCTAATTGGCATTATGAGGTAGGCAGGTTGCTCCGCTAATAAATAAATATTAGCTATTGCTTGATTTATTTGATTTGTTTCTCTATAATAGTCCGCAGATAGTAGGACGTTAATTCACGAGATAGCAAAAAGAGGGGTTAGCCGGTTCGGAAGAGCATACTTTGCGGCCTTAGGCATTAGCCCTGCCACTGCTCTTGCGTGTTATTGCCTTAGTCTATTTACTCACTGTTATCACTCAACGACAATATTTAGAATAGATCCACGCCGTAATAACTGCTCTTAACTAATAAATGTCTAGCTTAAACTCTTTCTTTGTAAACCAAAAGTGGATATTCTAAGTATTAATACTATATTCGGTCTCACTAAGTGTTAATTGACAAGGGGCGTGGAGCTCTTGGTAAAAAAGCCTCTACACTGCAGGGTAAGTAATTACGAGATGCGGTATATAGCTGGCTTATTTGCTGCTTTGAGCATAGCTTTAGTTTAAGCTAAAATAGACACACGCTGTTAATCTTATATATCCAGAAAGCTAACACCTATTTCGGATTTGTCTGTATATCTTAGAGTCTAAACTATACTTAGAGACTCTTTTATTTTATCCTGTTTCTCCACTGCTAAAGTTTTAACTGTGTTTATGTATATATATAAGTAGCTGCGTTGTGTTTAGCTAATAGTAACTTACGTACTCTAAGAAAGTCTTAATAGGTTTAAATATTACTCTTCCACGTCACTGAATTAATATAGCAGTGTCTATTAGTGACAAACGATGTTAGTAATTTTATTGTTATACTTACTAAACCAAGTCAGGTGGGGTTCTTCTGCAGCATAAATACCAGCATAATTGGAAAATAAATACATGCTTTTATCTCTGCTTGTGTTATATATTACTTGAATAATTACTATGTTTTCTCGAGCCATTGTGGTTTTTAGTGCTCTGCAACTTATATTAGGCTTTGCTACATTAATTGGAAGTACTGCTAGCAATCGTACGAGTGGCTTTGTTAATACAGTTTACTTTGCGAATTAGTACGAGATAGCTAGTTGTTATATTCCTAAGGGATAATGCTAACTAAAGCCTAAGGGGTATTTACAATCGAAATTACTAGCCGGCAGATCTGCCGGCTTCTTAGCTCTCTTATGTTATGTACGCATTCATGAATCTGGGAGCTAATGGCACTTTGTATGTTCAGAGCTAGCGTATAAAGTGAACTGAAAATAATATCTGCTACAGATACTTAGGTGACACATATGCCGACCTAGAGAAGCGATACCTAGGTGACTGTAAGATACTCTTCTCCCTTTTTCGCTCTAATATTATTATAACTATATTAGTCTTGTTGGTAAAAATGATTCATGTTTGTAGCTTTCGCGTTATTTATTAGATAATATTACATGCAGTTATTATATAAGAAGCGGTGGTTAATAATTAAAAATAGCTTGGAATAACGCGGGAAATAATGTTTATAGCTGCGTGAAGCAGCTTTTCCTCCTTAAAAAAGAATACCGCAAGATGAAAATAATCTTGTCTATTGGTGGCTAGACTTAGTTAACTAATTTCGCTGTTGTTGCTGCCTTGGATTCCACTCACTTAACCTTTGCTAGGTTAGCGGTAACTATTTTAAAAAATTAGGGGTTTAATAGCGTTAATATTAACTAGGAATATCTAAGTGATAAACGTAACGTAACTAATATAGTACTTCTTTTGAAGGCTGTTCGCGCAGAACTTAATAGATATGCGGCTAAGTTAGCTCCAGGGCATTATTTCTAACTATCAATTGCTGCTCCCTCCGGCTCACTGCACTATAGCAAACTTTATATGGCTAAACTAGGAAGTATCCTAGACTATATAAATCTAATAGCATACGACTATTCTGGGTTATAGAGTATAAACAGTGGTTACACTGCGAACTTATATGCAGACCCTAGTAACCCTAATGCTACACTATTTAATATCAACGAGGCTGTGAATGCCTATATTAAGGGCGGTGTTGCGGCCCATAAGATAGTTCTTAGCATGCCTGTTTATAGATATGCCTTTAAATAAATAGTTGGCATTAGAAAGCTATTTTCTGGCGTTAGCTAAGTAAATTTCGCGGAGGGAAGCTAGGAGCAGGGAGTTTAGGACTACAAGGTACTGCTAAGGGGTAATAGTATAGTTTCTTATGACAGTATTACGGAAGCTTACTATAGCTATAACTCTTAGAAGAAGTAACTTATATCTTTTAACACTGTTGACATAATAAAGAAGAAACTCGCTTACCTTAAACACAAAGATATGGGTGGAGCCATGTTCTGGGAAGCCTCTGGAGATCATAAAGGCTAAGAATCTCTTATCGGAACTAGCTACTCTGCTCTCGGTAGCATTAAATCTACTAATAACTACCTTAATTACCCTGAATCGACTTATAATAACATTAGGAAGATAATGGTTTAACTAGATGCTAAGATTAGATATAGACATGTTAGTACACTAGAACATTTGCGTTGGCACTAAGAGCAGGGTATTATAGCTATATAGATACTATATCTTATCTTATCTATTCTTGAACATTTCTGGAATATAGCAATAACAATAGGTTACAGGAAACTTAATTTACCTTGCTAGCCCTATACACAGAGCATGGGGATGTATAGGGGTGCATTAGTTGCACTATTTAAACGAAGGATAAGCAGTTAATGTTATAGTAGCTAGCTAAAGCATGCATTCTCTGATTGTGGTGAGATAATCTTTAATCACAGCTAAAGAAATATTCTATAAAATCAAGTCTAATGAATATAGCAATTTACTTATAATTACTCTAGTTAATAATTTTAGAAAATATACTATAGCACTTAGTGCTTAACTATATTGATCGTCTAGTTGCCTTTAGAGCTAGCAGAGATTAGAGATTCTCGACGTATATCTTACTTTAAAACCTGTTTTATGCATACTATAATAAGAGAATAGGACTCAGAAAACTTTTCTTCTGTTTGAGAAGCTGAATCTGTTGCCTTATGTAGAATCGGCCTTAAAATGTTATAAATAGCTTTTATAAAAGCTCTTGCTTTAAGATTTAACATTTCCGCTGCATTTTCCTAATCCGATCGCAATGGCTAAAAAAGGCTGTGAAAAAGGTGAGAGATCCTTGCATTAGTGTTAAAAAGACAGATAATATGATTTACATTAAGTAATTATTTTTGGAGTTGAAATCTTATAGCTTATTAAATATACGATACTTACTCTGTATAAGTATATCCCACTGTATCTACAATATAGTAGTATTAATATATATGTAACTTGTTTTATGATTATAAACTATATGATCTTCTTTTATTTCCTAGCATATTCTGCTAAATATTATGGAACACACAATATTAGAGCTAGGAGAGACCCTAAATTTCAATAAAGTATTAGGGATCGCCTTTACTCTAGCCCTAGTAAGTTAATATATAGATTTACTAATAGTAAAACCAGTAAGTATTTTACTGCATGCTAATTATCTCTGCTAGGTCTCTCTTTACATTGTCTACTAGACGTTGTTTTATCCGCTTTCTAGGTATCTAGGGCCCTTTATCTTGAAATTTAGCACACTTTAGGCTGCTTATTATGCCTGGAAAGGTGACTGTTACCTAGATATCTGGAAAATGCACAAAAAATATAGTAAGGGATTCCCCAAAGGTACTATGAATAATTCCCTAATTAGATGTAGGTCCTGTTGTTAGATATAAACTAAATTAGCTACTGTTTAATAGTGTAGAAGGATACAAAGGCATGTTAGACACTTTGATAGCTTACTTAATTTAGTTTATGAAAATACTAAATATATAATAGATATTTACAATAGACGTCGAAATACAGGGAAACATTGCTTATTCTCCTAATTTAACCCTAGAGCCTCTAATCTTTTCACAGTGAATAACAAAAGAAATTATAGCGAGCGTTGTCGACAAATTAGCCTAGCCTTCTCTAACACTAGCATAAAGAGGTTTAAAGATAGAATTCTTGTCTATATAAATAAGCTCTGTGACTAAATCTATCTTCTAGGCCTATAACAATTGACTGCCTAGGGTCCGCTGCTAATAATGTTAGACTAGGTATTGTATCTAGTCTTTAATACTTTAACAGATTTTCTTCTTAGTGCGGACTATAACTTAATCGGATCAGAAGAGAACTATGGCATTATTTGTCACATAGAACAGCACATCGTTTAACTAGCTATGTGCGTGTATACGCTAATACTAGCTATTCTTAAATTAGACAAAATAGTTTTTAAAAAGGCTATAGAAAGTACGAAAGTCTTTTGGCGATAGGTTAAAGCTGCTATTCTTAAAAGAAAGAGACGCTGTGAGTAGCTACAAGATTTGTTCACCTAAATCACGCTGTCTAGAAAATTAGATATTAGAGTTTAGTCTAAAACTAGCATGTTTATTATCGCAGGTGTGTTAATTATCTATGAAACTATTAGAGTATATCTACTAACAGTTAAGGCTTCAAAGGGTTCGATATAACTGCTACAGCTTTATGTGTGCTGCTTTTCTACCTTAATAGAAGCTAAAAAGCATATAAGCAATTATGCTTAGAGGTGAGAGGAACATTTAAGAGTAAGAGTAACATACGCCTTAGACTGAAAATAAAATCATGTATATACCTCTATGCTTGTATTAAAGAGGCTTTATGTATGTCTCCCCCTGTTGGTTCTCCTTCTTGGCGAGAGATCGGCCCTGGGGGAGAGATGATTACAGGACATAATATCCCCTAAGGCTACTCCGTGGGGACAGGAGTTTACAGTATATATTACAACGAAACATACTTTGAGAACCCGCACGATTATATACTAGAAAGATAGCTTATATATTTACATAATAAAAGCTATAAGCATTATAAATCTGCTTTTATGCCTTTCTCTACAGGCCCTAGATTATACATTAGTAAGACTTTAGCGTACTCTAAGCTGTTACTTACTGTTGCTATATTGCTATAGAAATACGATTTACGAACAAGTCCTGACATAAACTTTAATCTTAGTGGCGGGCAAAAGGCTAAAGGGAAAGCTAAAACTAGCTATAATAATCTAGAGAAATTCTAATTAATTAACTAGGTGGTGGGCTAACATAAGGGGCTAATCCTTCACTTTCGGGGTTAAGAATTTTAGCAATCACGAAAAGCTAATAAATGCTGCTTAGCGCTTTATAGCTATTATTTAGTCCTCTATTACAAGCTAAAATATTAAAATCTAACTCTATGTAATCGTTGCTGCTGTCTTTCTTTTTGTAGCATAATATGCTATGCCGAAACTAGCGCAAGTAGCATTTGAATAAATTCCTAGCTAATGCAACACACCACTATAAGAAATCTTAACCGCAACTTATTCATGCATAACACTGCTGCTAACACGCCTTAGATGTATTTACGTGTAGTTCTTATTCTTTTTCCCTTAGTTTAAGCTTTATCTTAAGTTAGTATAGTTAATAGATGTAAATTCTTAGTCTTTCTGAAATCTGTCTAACGAGATAAATCTCCTATTTAGTATTTACTTTTAAATTAGACTTATTAAGAAACTTATTAACCTAATATAAATAACACTAGAGTATTAATAAAGATAGCAAGTAATAATAAGATTAGTGAAGCAGTTAACAAGTAAGCACGCTCTACTGCATTTAGTGCTAGTCTAGTTACCTAACTCGAGTACTCTTACTCTCCTGGGCAATTCCCTACAGACTTATTTTATAATGTTTTGGATATTAATAATTTGCCTTAGAGGTAATTCTGCTAATATGGGTATAAGCTCTATATAACGTCTGTAAATTGTAAGCCTGTTATTTGTCCTCTACGGTGTGATACACTCTGCCCGGACGTATATAATTAACCCAAGGATGATTAGGCCACTAAGGGTTGTAATAGTAACGTTAGTTTTAAGCTAGTCCTCTGCAGTTCTAATTTGGCCTAATATTAAATAGTTTGCGCAAAGCTAGAATTTAAATAGCATTGAAATCCCAACGAAACCTAACAAGGAAATAATTATATAGTTTAATTAATTAAATTAACTTATATATGCTCCTAGCTACCTAGCTACAAATTTTTTTTTTCTAAATTAAAATGTTAAGAATGTTATGATACAAATAACTAACATTATCAAATTGCTCGCTCTATTCTTTGCCCTAAGACTAATAAAAGCTAAAGTGGGGAATAGCAGTGTCTAAGAAAATACTGTAATATGCCCTGTGCCTACACTTAAATTCACGCTTATACCTGAACTGCTAGCTAGTAGTAAGGAGTAGGAAATATTACTTACTAAAGCTTGCCTAAATAATAGTGTTTTATTAGTAAGACTCTCTAAGATTTAATAAACCTTCGTGGGAGGAATGCTTTAGGATACACACTAGGTAGTGGGTAATAAACTATAATTAGTATGTATGTGGCTAAGAGTTAAAGAATTAATATCTGGTATAACTTTTGTTATTGAAATTTTGTTCTTATATAATATTATGGTTTCTATAGTTGTTGATGTCTGAGTTATAGTTATCCATGGTTCCATCGAGGTACTATGCATTATTGGCTCTATTTTAGCCTAAAAGAATAAAATAAATAAAACTAATAGTGCGTTAATTTATACTATTTTAAATAAGCCGCAATCCACTCCTTTCCTGAAATTAGCGCTAAAACTGTCCTTGGCCCCTTAGACATGTAATCCCTAACACATTAGCGGTGGAGTTATGTTGCACTCTTACTTATTAAACCGTTAAGTTCTTTTCATAATGATGGTTCTTATGGTAGCCTAATGTGGTCAGGGATGTTTAACACATTTAGTTTCCCTCCTTGATTAACAACTTGGATTAATACTAAAGTTAATTTTTAAATATTTGTTTTAGATTTAATATCTACACTAAAGTGAAACAGAGTGAGCTTACTAAGCATTGACTTAATAACGTATTTAATATAGTTAAGCCTCATATTGTTATGTGCAAAAACTGCTTCCGCTTCCTTCTAACTTTTAACATATATTAAGATTGTTGTTTCTAATAAAAAAAGTTATATATTACTTATAAATCAACATAAAATACCACACTAGCAACTTTCTAGTCTATAAATAATAAATTACAGAAACTATGTACAAAATTAGAGTGCTAGCTCAGAGCCATTTACCTAATTATACCTCTAGAGACCCCGCTATAAGACCTATACCCATATAAATATAACACTTTACAGGGAGTAAAAATAGCTATTATTAGCTGCGCAGACGCACAGATGTACGAACCTATACTGCAGCAGGTCAAATTTTTAACAGAGTCTTGGTGGAGAGGAAGCTAGTTATGCACGTCACAATATTGTCTAATAATTTAAGTATAATATTAATATGTAGAGCTTAGGTTTAGCGTCTATAGAGATGCTACTGGTCTATTTAGGTGTGTGGACTTATGAGCCTGGCACTAATAGTTTTGAAGCAATTTAGCAGTTAATAAGATATGTATTTAGAGATATCTCCATACTCTATGTTAATGCTGGTTAATGTATTAGTTAACCTAAAATAGACCACTCTGCATATACATGGTGGAAACCAGTAATGTAGCATCACTTGGTGCTAAAAGTTGCTTTTCGGCATTAATTCCGGCATAAGATTAAACTATGCCTAGTACATTTAGATAATTTTTTTTTAAATATTATAAGTTATCTATCTATATTCCCTTTTACACAAACAACAACAGCTGTCGTGCTCTTAATTCTAGTTGCACTAAAAATGCAATTGCTCTCTACTTGTTGTTTCACACTTGCTTTACTTGTTGCCGCTGGAATAGTAACAACGCGCCTATGTAAGACATTAGCCCCAACAATTATATAGTCTACTATGTGCTACCTGATTAATAACCCGCTAGTAGGAGATGCAGAGATAAGTAATAAGACTTTCGCATTTTGCAATGCTTTAAGTACAGCATGTAAAATAGAACCAAAGAATCATACGAATGTCCCAGTATATCTCTATTCTAGCGATAATAAGTATGGCTTTCTGTTTAGTGTTTAGAATAATAAAACATCCTTGTAAACTATAAAAAGCTCTACTTAGACTTATATTAATAACTTTATGAATGCTAAGCTTATATGTAATAGTATTTAAGGATATTATTTGGGCGCTATATTCCACTGGGAGGGGCTGCTATGGGATTTGAAGATTGGTTAAGTCAGCGAGTTGGATGCGAATAGTTTGCCTGACGCGTGGACTTCCTAATAGGCTTATTTAAGTTTACAATTAATGCTTGCTAACTATACTTTGTGCTTCTGCTTTTGGTATATGTAATGGAACAAATGATGTGTAAGTTTATGTGTAAATCTGTTTTCCTTACATAGTTTTAATATTAGAAACACAGACTAGGAATATTAAACTATAGCTTATTATATTTTTTTTCACAGGTATTACGCGTCTTCTCCTAAAAATTAATAGTTAGTAAGTTTCTTCTAACTTTTAGAGTTTATTAGCGTTGTTATGTCCTTTGAGATATAAATAGAGAGATTATTAAGAATTCTAAGCATGTCTTAGGTTCTCTCCTATTTTATAGCAAATGCAATATAATCTAAAATACGCAGTGCCGTGGGCATTAAACAAAAAACGTTACAATGGTTTAGATAAATATATATATAGCTTATAATAATTCTAATCTGAATTTTCAATAAATGTTTCTCTAGATAACCTTGCTCTATCTACAAATTGTCTAGTAATCTTACTTTCTGAAACTCTAAGTGATAACGTATAGACAGGCTCTTTAGTTAGTATAAAATCTAACTCATGTAGCTCTAGTCTCTTCTAGGATTTCGAAACGATTTGTGTTATTTTATCTCTTACTGTATCTTCGGCAGAGACTAAGAGCAAAGTATGCCCGCTAAATCCGTAATAATCACTGTCAGTAACGACGCAGCTCTTTTCTACAAGCTAAAATTTTACGCTAGTTTTAAAATCCCCCGGGCTTTTAATTAGTTGCTGTAAATCGGGGACTTGTGGTAGTATTGTTACGTGGCCTAACTGATTAGGTTTACGTTCTAACTTATCACAAATAAATACCCTTATTCTCTAGTTATATTAGTTATTATATTAACGCTCTATTCTAGAGAAGAAGGCTTGTAAACCTTGTCTCCCTTCACTAGTTACATATTTACAGCCTCGCGGACAATAGTAGCTGTTTGCTGTTAGTTTCGCTAAAGATAGAAACTATATACATATATAAAGCTTTTGTGTAATATAAACTAAAACAATCTGACTTATTGCACTCTGAGAACGATTTATGTGGACTATGTCCTTAACGTAGCTAAACATTAGCCAAATTCCCATACCTATCGCTACTATAATAACGGTATTTACTAAAGAGTGCTTTATCGGCGTGCTATGTGGACCGCTAAAGAGAGCAAGGCGCTCAATAGTTACACTTTTATAGCAGCTTTGTAAAAGTCTCCTTGTAAAACCTTTTCTAGCTTGAACAAAGAAATCTAAGTCTATATATCCTATGCTTGGATACTAACTTAAAGCCGCTATTGCAAATGGGTGCATTGACCAAAGCTGAACTCGGGGGACCTATACGCTTAAGTACTAGCCTAGCCCAACGCTTAATTGTCTCGAGGTTCGCAATCGCATGTGAACAACTCTATCTGGGTCTAGGACTCGCGCTATATACACCCTTGGCTAAGGACTGCCCAAGTTCTTATTTCAATACATTATGCGCGAAAGGAAAAAAAAATTTATAATTCTAGTTATAGTAAAATACAGGAAAAAGAAAAGTCTACTTAGATCCGAAATAAACAGTAAGTACTAGACTACGCCTACTACTAGCATTAAGGCTAAACATTAATGAACTCAGAGGAACACCTTATAGGACAGTCTCTTAATAGTATACGCGATAAAAACCAACAGTATAGAAACCATTATCTATATATATAAGTTTAGTTCTATGCTTATTAAAATAAGGATATAGCTTATAATTAGCTTATTAACGTTAGAGTAACTAATTAAGTGAAAGGACAGCATAGTAGCAAGCTTGCTTATTACATAAAATATACAAAGACAAATTAACATAAAACCTATAGCTTAATAAATACTTGTGAAAGCTTAAGCAGAAAGATTAAGCATATCCGCTATAGCTAGGAGATGCGGTGCAATAGATAGCGGCAGAAGATTAACTAAAGCCAGATATCTAGCTTATAATGAAGCTTTGTCCACAAAGCGAACTAAAACAAGACTAGTTTCTGGGTTTTTTTGTTGCTAAATAAAGCATAGATACACTAGATTAGCTCCAATATATAGAAAATAGATAAGAACATTTCCTAGACTCTATGGCTTAACTAAGGAATACCGTTTAACTATAAAATAATAAAAGAAGTTTCTCGCGATAGACATCTATATCTTTAATCTTTTGCAAGGTAGTATAGATTTAACTAAAAGAAAAAGAAAAATAGTCACAAGATAAACAGCATATATCTAATAAAATTCGGGGGGGGGCATACCGAATAAAGCACAGAGAGCTACTCAGGACTATGTTCTTGGGATTACGGCTTAATATAAGACTAGCAATTTAAATCTAAGCTAAAACTAGCTCTTAATACAGAATAAAGTACTAGTTAATCTTTTAGTAAGAGAAGGTAAGAAACTAACCTACTTTATGCTTATTAACCATTAAATTAGTTCCCTCTTCCTAGTATAATGTTAAATAAATGCCTCTAATAGGGCAATTCTTGCGATAGCGGTCATCACTTATACGCTAAGACAGCTATCTAATCGCGAACTAAATCATTAACATAAGTATAAGCACACAAATAATATATATATAGCCCTTGCTTAGTCTTTACTAATTCTCGTGGGATATTATTCTATAGCTTCCTGATCTATTCTTTTTAGCTATAGCGAAGAGCCTGGTAAGTGACTCTTTGGTCCACTAAGATTTTAGAATCATTTCCTACATCTAGTTAACTAGATGTTATAACATTATTAGGGCTTTACTTACTGTACGCAGTTTAACTACTAAGTTTAATAATGCAGAACGCTCGATGAAGTTATGGAAATTTTCCTAACAATTCTTAACCCTTATATCTAGACCATTATCTTTTTGCATTAATCTTAGAGCTATTCTGTTTATGGCTCTTGCATCTAATACGCTAATAGCTAGTGTAATTATCTAAAAGCACTCTTAGTTTACTAAAACATATTAGCCTAGTTATGTCTCTTCGCAGCAAAACAGAGCAATACCGAGCTTAATATAGCCTTAAAGATTAGCGTGTATATTATAATAATTAAGACTTCTATGTCCTAAATTTTGTTTCTCGAGAAACATAAGTCTATTTAATATCTAATAACATATGAGTTTAATTATATCCTCGTGATAGCTTTGCCACGTACCTATGCCAGAATAGCGACTAGTTCTAAATCCAACGGATATAGCAAGGTTTAGACAACATTATGTAAACTTATCTACATCTCCTTAATAATTATATAATAACGGCCCGAGATATTGAAAATATCTAATATATTAACAATATTACTAGTAGAGCCTAAATCTTGGCTGCGAGTGAAATAAGCTAAAGCTTCTGCTCTTAGATTTAGCTTTTATACATAGATACACTGGTTTCCCCAAGAAACTGCTAAGGAGATATCTCCTTCTAGAATATAATAAAGTTCCCTATAAGTGCGCTATGCCTTAACACTTACGCCGTGATCTTGAACCACAAGGGTGCTACAGCTGCTGGAGCTTAGGATTTCAGGTCCCGTAGACTTTTTTTAGCTATAAATACCGCCTAGGGTAGTGTCTCTAGCTAATAAAGACTTCTGAGAGGTTTCTATAGTATTATTCAAGGCTATTAGTTAGAAAGTAGTGTGGTCGCGGCTAATTTGTGTAATAGGGCAATGGTTGCTTATTGCGTTATAAGGGCAATTACTACTATCTTTCTGCTTAAAAAGCGCGTGACTAAAAACTCTTTTTACCTTTCAGAAGAAACTGTTTTATTTAGCTAAGAAGACTATGTAGGCAGAAATAAGCAAGAGAGGGTAGTTTTTGACCTATAAACGTGCTATACTTACAATGTAGGGAAATACTTATAGTATTATAAATACTAAGAAATTTAAGACAAAAGTGACCAAATTCATACTAGTAGTGAAGGAATATTAGTAGCTGTCAACTAGTCCTACAGCACATTTAGTTTAAATCAAAAGCGTGCGTAATTATACTAAAAGCCGATAATGGCTCTATAGCATTAGTTACTTGAGCAATATAAGCTAACCATGCCTACAGTACTATCTATTGCGGTATAGTATAATAAATCTTGAGATTAAGATATATAATAACCTTTTTAATAATATTAATAGCAGTAATCACAATGCCAAGGGAAAATAAACGGAATAAAGCCCACTGGAATATCCGTTAAAAAGATATTAAGCATTACTATTTAGGCCGTCAGGCGTTTATAAAAGGTGATTTAGATGAAAAAAAAAGACAGTTTAATATGATTTCGACACCGTTTGGATGGGATTCTGCGGAAGAGCTTCTCGAATTTAACGATATTGCTAGAGCTCTTGATAATATCCTAGTTATACCTGGGCTTCAAGCGGGATTTTAGTTAAAGAAGATGTATAATATTATATACACTAGGTGTACTAAGGTAAGAGTCTTGCATTATATAATTTATTCTTTATTTCTTACAGGTCTTATAGCAGATCCTTCTATATCTAAGTTGGATTAAGTCAACATAGGAACATCTAGCTGGCTCTACTTTTGTTAACATTGAAACTATGCAAGCTTTAGAAATAAGGTGTCCAATAGGTTCGCGAAGTAATGAAAAACACATAACAATGCTAATTAATAGTGGCATGGTATTTAAAGATATTGAACATTCCTAGCGGCCCGAGCTAAAAAGTTAGCTGAAATAATATAAGCTAACAATTCTATCACTTAATACGTTCTTTGACGACTAGAAAGTTTTAAAAGCCTGCTTGCTTTCTCTAAGTAACCTTATACATAAGCGAAAAGGTTAATTATACTTATTAGCTCTAGAAAAATTATATTATAGAGAGGTTAAGTATTATCGCACATTAGAAGCTAAATTATAGATAATAGCCTTGCGTTTTTATTCCGAAATACAGCTATTACCCAGTCAGCGACAAGAAGAGTTACTGCAAAAGCCGCGGCTAGGTCCTCTAGACGAAGTTATACTGCATTATATAGCATTAACCGCTAAGCATCTTAGCTTTAGATTAAAACAAATAGATAGACTCTGCTAGCCACCACAAACTATAGGACAAGCATTAATCCAGACGAATCTATTATTTATTGATTTGACTAATCTAAGCCTTAACTAAGAACATAAAGTACATTATCGCTCTAGATATCCTAATGTGGCATCTTTTAGACATAATTGATCCTATTTATGCTTAGATAATATACAAAATAGCTCCGACCCTAGTACTAACATAAGCACGTTTCTCCGGCTTAAATCTTTTTGTTTTAGTTTCTTTCGCTTTCCTGAGATTAGAAGTACCGAGACCCTGGTGGTGTTACAAAATAAAGAACTATCTACTTTATTAGCTCTGGATATAATCATAGAGATAAATAATAGCAGTATTGAGCAAAATATACACGTAGACACCTAGTTAAGTAGAAAGAGACTTTAACCTCTTACTGTTGTTTATTTTAAAGAGAGTAAAGGATATACCTAGTATAAAATTTAAAGAGTTAATAATGCGAACCCTAAGAATGTCCTATTAATAGCGAAATCTCTAACTACAAAATATAATCTAGTTGCTACTTCTTAGGTTAATAACAAGGTTAAGACTAGAATAATTACTCCGCATAATTGTTGGACTAAGGCAAAGGAGTCCGCTATTAACATAATCCTATTAGTGCGTAAAAACAAAGAGTTTAAGTCTAACGAAATAAGTGAACTAGCAGAATTACTATATGAACTTTAAATCTAAAATACAATTTGTTTCGCTAAGTTTACAGTAACTTCCTCGTTTAACTTAGTAAATACTTTCTATAAGTGTTCTGTTAGAAATAAAAGAACACTCTAAACGCCTATATGACCTAATATTCCCGTTTGGTATTAAATAATTAGATTTTAAGCGCTTAGGTTTTTAAATATCTTGTGGTGCGATTCAATTATACAAGTGTGTTCTGAACTATAGGTTCGAGTCGAAAGTCAGGGCTACAAGTTGGGATCTGTAGCTTCTCAATTGAAATTGTGGTCTTGTTCAAAAGCATATAATTAAATAGTTTATGTATTTAAGTGGTTAGTATTACTTGATAATAGGTGTTTAAAGTTAAAATCTCAAAGTATTAATTTGCTTCACGAAGAAGACATAGTTTCTTTTTATTCCGAGGGGAGCTATTATACATTAACTACAAATACACTGTTCAAGGCTAACTAAAGTTATCCTTGTCAAAGAGAACCCTCAATCTACGCAGATACTCTGGGGGTGCTTGAATTCACGCACAAAGTATATAAATATACTTTTAATAATCTAGCTCTGTAAAATAAAGGGTTTATGTATCTATCTAAAACTCAGAGTGAAAAGTAATACGCAAGCTGGGAGCGAGACTGTGACGGCTATAAGTAGTTCCCAAGGGATAAATCTAGTTGTAATTTATGTCAGCAGATATTACAGGACGTCAGTTCGGAGCAATTGACGGTGCTACGTAGGATAATAGACTGTAAGTCGTAGTCCTATAGATAGTTTAATTAAACAAGTACTTTAAACAAAGATCTGTGTTAAACACTGCCTATCTAGAATGTCTAAAGAGTGTAATTTAGTGGTGCCTATATAGTAGGTGGTCCACTGTTGCTTTATAGTGAACTTGTCGTGACTTCTTGGGTGATTCACCGTGGGTTCACTATAAACCCGTTATGAACCTTAGTCCCGTCCCTAATGGGGGGCTGCCCTTATTAGGAAGACAACATTACGTGCGAAGGTAGGGCGTCGCCTGTGGCCTAGCCTTCTCGCAGCCCGCTTGCTAGGGTCGTAACAATAGTGGCTGTTAAAGGCCCCTAGTAATTACTACAATTGCGATTATTAGCCTCTCCCTTTGCCCTGTAGGGTCACAGTCAGACGGGCCGTAACACTTTAGCAGGACGTATCTTTTAACTTAGGTATTATAAAACCTATGTTTATAATTTAAGCTAGAAGTAGCTTCGTAACTTAAGTTAATATATATTTGTAATGTAAGCCAGAAGTAGCTTTGTAACTTAAGTTAATAAAATATATATTTATAATGTAAGCTAGAAGTAGCTTTATAAGTTAAGTTTATAAAATGCATATTTATAATTTAAGCTTAAAGCAGCTTTTTAACTTAGGTCTATATAACCTCTGTTTATAATTTGAGCTTAAAATAGCTTCTTAGCTTAAGTTCATATAACTTATGTTTATAATTCAAGCTAAAAGTAGCTTTTTGACTTAGGTCTATATAACTTATGTATATAATTTAAGCTAAAAGTTGCTTACTTACTTAGGTCTATATAACCTATGTTTATAATTTAAGCTTAAAGTAGCTTTTTAACTTAAGTCTGTATAACCTATGTTTAAGCCTTAAGCTAAAAGTGCTTATTAATTTAGGTTTATACTACCTAGGTTTATACTACCTAGGTTTATACTACCTGGGTTTATACTACCTAGGTTTATACTACATGGGTTTATACTGCCTAGATTTATACTAGGTTTATTGAACGCGTATCTAATCTGGATTACATAACCTAAGTTTATTACTAACCTAGGTTTATACTATAGATTTTGCAGCAAGTAAATTATAAACTTAGGTTAGATATAATCTAGGTTTAAAAGATCACTAGATTATTAATCTATATCAAATGCAACCTAGGTTTAGAGAACCTACGTTTATTACATATAAATAACTATATATAGATCTCGTAGAAACTAAACTAAGTTCACTATGTCTATGTTGCATAATAGATAGGTAGATCTGACATGGGCTATGATGGTCACTCACGTGACGGATCTGACATATAAAAGGTCGAATCCAGCCCGTTAGTACATAGATTCAACAACTACCTTACACCTATTTGAGATCTGACTTGTGCATTGCTTTGTTTCATTTCCTTTACCTACACATTCATAATACTAATATAACAGCTAATATCGACAACCAATGTGTTACGTCCAGCAACCCACTGGCCGTATCCAGCACGTAACAGTCTATATTTTGTTGGCCTAATACGAACACCCATCACACACGTACACTGACTGGTGTCTGACACACGACCAGTGACGATAACGTCAATACTGTAGAGGGCCACAATGGGGCCCAAATCAATTCCTTGAGACCTCGTATGTGCCGAGATCAAATTGTCTGTTAATCGTATCGTAGGAGACCGAGCGTGGTTGCTCGTCAAATGTGAGAGACAGGCGAAACAACACGGGAGCAGCGCAAAAAAACAATTTACTTCTCGAGGAAGCAGTTTATTTAATTCATAATGACGTTGTAAGATGAACGATCCTAACTGCCTAAGCAAGGGGATAACAACCCTTCTTATAGACAATCCACTTGATCTTGACCAAATTAATCAGATCCAAACCTCACGTGAGAATTCACTATCCCTGCTGCAAGGGATAATTTTTACCTACACAATATATTATTTATTTATTATTTATTTATTAATTCATGTCCTAATCGCTCTAGAGTAATTATGTAGCGTTTAACTAAATGTATAAGTTTTCCGTTCCTTGCTCCTGAAAAATAAGCTGTTCCTGTCACGAACTGCTGCCTTTTCCGCTCCGGCGCGGTCACTACGCACGATTAATTATTATAGTTGTTCTATACTTATGAACCTGCTAGGCCCTTACTGGCCCTCCTCTACTTCTGTTTGGCAATAATTACTCGTTTACGTTGTAGTAGAGTACCGTGGATAGCACTGCCCAGAATTAATCAAGTAGCCTAGTTCTTATGATCATTTTTTAGTCGAATCCTATGATCACATGGGATTTGCTTGCTAGGCAGACGCTTCTGCCTGCTAGGCAGGCAGGAGCATCTCTAATGTCACAGGAAACATTCCTCAACGATGCACTCAACATCACCGAAAACGCACGATGTGACCGGAAACATTCAACATTACCAGAAGCATTCAATTTCCACAGAGCCGTACGACCGGAATCATTCAATATCGTCGGAATTGAACGATGCCGACGAATGTGCCCCGCACGAGGAATTCAACATCACCGGAAACGGACGATATCGCCGAAAACCTACGATATCGTCAGAATCAATGGAATCTAAAGAATCCACAAAAGGAGGACTACCGCAAAGATAAATAGTAGTCGAATTCCCCGTCAATTAGATAGATTTCAAGGACAATTTTCCACTGCCTTAGAGACCGACTTCCATAGCTGCTCACTTGTGACATCCAACTATAAATTAGTTATAGCTCTCCTTGATAGAACATTGACCTGATAAAATATAAGTTCTATGTGCCGAGTTCTAACTTTTGACCACTTGTACTGCTATTGCTGGGCTGCAGAGAATGCGGTTAATATTATTACATGATTACTTGCCTGCTCACATCTTTTGTTGCTGGTCTATCTAGTTGCGGCGCTCTAGGAGTATGTGTCGCACCGTTTTGGCTCTATATCCATAGGGGCTTTGTCGGTATCCGCTCTGTTGATTTCGTGGAGGTAGGCCTATGTGATTACTGAGCTAATCGCTCTATGGTTATCTGTGTGCATGCTTAGTGCGTCTTATTCCGGTTAAACACCGAGCAGGAAAAGGTCTCTTCCGTGCTTGGCTATTTTCCACGACTGCTTCCACTACTCCTTCATTATATTGCGTGTGGTTTTCTTGCTAATATTTTCTACTTGCATAATGCGAATTCTAATTATAATTTATCTCCGTAGTTTTACAATACCTTCTGCTCTCTAAAGTAGAAGACATCGTAGTACTAACTCTGTGCATTCAGATCTACTTATTCTTCTTACTGGTTTATCCCATTTCCTCTACCCAAAAGCAAGCTTAAGCCTGTAGCTCCGCCTCCTGTAAGATTCTGCGCGAGCCGACTTAGGAGTTCCTTTATTGCAGCCACATTAGACAATAAAGTATCTACTCGCGGATCCTGCATACCCTCTTTTATAGTCTATATACTCCTATTACTACCTCTCTGTTGCAAATCCTTAATACCTTCGCGTTTAATCTATATACTTTTACCACTAGCTTAGGAGTCTTCCTCCGCCCTTCTCTTTTCTGCGGATAACTTGTTAAACACTACGCTAATCGGAGCTATCTCCCATGGTGGGAGGAAACTATCACGCTCGCAGGCTTCCTGAATTATTTCGTACACTTTAGTACTAAGAACTCGTTTTAAGCTTAATATAGTAAGCATTTGAATTCCTTTATTAGCGAACTCAACACAGCAGTACGTATTAGGATCTTAGCGGTTCTTAAACAGGTCTTTTTGTTTAGAGTAAGATAACGCTACCTAGAGCAGCTTCTTAAAGTCACCCTTGTACTTATTTATCTACTTATTTTGCCCCTGTGTTAGATCCTTAGTATTTTTTAGGGTATTATATTCCTTTACTTTGCTGAGTCTAATACTTAAGCTGCTTTTGAGTCTGTGCTAAGTGCCGCCGTTCTCCAGAGGAATTTCTATAATTGCTTGATGTCTAGTTCCCTTCTTTCTCGAGCCTATAATTAGACTATTACGCGTTTAAAGTGTATCCTATGGATAATTAATATTTAACCCCCCTTCTAAGTTTTTGTTTTGTTTTTGTTTATTAAGGAAGATTTCTAGGCTAGGAACCTAGTCTGAAGGGAAACGGCTGTTTTTAACCCTTTGCTTTATGTGTTTTTCCACCTCCTTAGCTTTATATTTTGCTTCGTTATTATTTATGTTCTTTTGTAGGCTTTTTAATTTATCCTGGAATATCTCATAGTTTGTCTTGAAAAATTCTACTAGAATGTTCCATTGGCCTTTCTTAATAGATTCGTTTTCTTTCCTTTCCTCTTTGCGTCTCCTGCTTATCTTTTTATTGTAGTTGCGTAAGTTAACTGTATTATTATAATTATTAGGCTCGTCCATCAGCTTTTGTACAAACGGTGTTGCTTCTGTGTAAATTTTGAGTACATAATTAGGAGGGTTTTCCATTAAGGCATCCTCTGGTTCAGGCCCCTCGCCATCACTGTTATTATTTAGTTCGGCTGCTATTAGGTCTTCTTGGCCGTTCCAATCGTTAATTGTGTTTTTAAGGTTCCCAAAATTCCATTCATCGAGACTTTCTAGAAGTTCTATCTTATTATTAGCTTTAATATATGCTTCTTTGATACACTAGACACTTACTTCTAAAAGCCTTCCTATTTTTCGGACAATTATTATATCCGCAGTAATCGGGATAGATTTTGCACCCAATTTCTATCAATGCTTTTACAACAATACTGTTGTCTGCATTATCATTAACTCTAAGAATTTCAGATTGAGTTAACTTTAGTAAAATACAATCTATAGTGTCTAATACTTCTCTCCTGATTTTATTAGCCTTAATTCTACCAGCATCGACATCAGGAGTTCCACTAGGAGTTAAAAGCCCTGTTCCTTGTTAAGCGTCTTTTCTAGTATTGCTAGTAAGGGTAGTAGAAGTAGTTACTGATGTCACTGCTATTTTTAATTAATAGTGTTTAGGAATAGCAAGATAATAAGCAGAAAAATTCAAGGTATATAAATACTTCTTTAACAAGCAATATACAGTACTTTAAAAGCTAGAATCTACCTTAAAAATATATGCAACTACTTATAGAAGCCAATATTAACTATGGGAAACGCAGTAACGGGTGGGGTATTCAAACTCCTACACAAGTATGCCTTACATCTTAATTCTCTGCCACAAAGTGCTTAAAGATAAATATTATTCTCTATTTATTATGCTTAGTCAAAATCCCAAAAAGGCTGCTATAAACCTATAGCAATGTACGTTTCTCTAGTTTTATCTTTACCTATACGCCTTAGCTATCTATTTTCTGCTCTACATTGCTTATTCTCTTATTTACTACGGTTTCTCGTGTCTAGTTATTGTTTAAGCTAACTAGCTCGGGGCTTTTTCCCCGAGTATTTAGTATCTTACTCTTGGCAGCTAAAGCGGCGTCTACTATGTATAATACAAAGTAATGGTAGGGTTAAGTTGGTTAGTGTTGGATAATAGTTGCGCATTATATAGTCTGGTTATTATTAAGACAGCCTCTAGCTAGCACAAAGCGGAGTGCTGCCTGTACCTCTTGTAAATTTGGTGTCTATTTTGCCCTGTCCATTAGGCCCTTTCCTTCGAAGACAAATATTTCTCCGAGCGACGTAGAGCAGAAAATGGATGGCCAAGGCGCATGGGCTCTGGTAAGACAAGACTAGAGAAGCGTACATTGCTATAGGTTTATAGCAGCCTTTTTAGGGGTTCCCAACGGGCGTAATAAATAAATAATAATAACTATCATAATTCCAAGATAATCCCTTAGTTAATTCTCGAGTTTGTACGCCATAAATTATAGGAGTCATCTATAAAACTAGGTCTAAGCTTAGTGCTATACTACTTTAGTATACTTTAAGAAATCTCTCTAATAGCTCCACATCTAGCTAGGGCAATTTGCAGGGAGTAAAATAGCTATTTTACGCTATATAGTGTGTGGGCGGAAAAGATCGTCTCTAGTGACAAGGTTAGGCTCACATGAGAAATAGATCTGACTAATTTAGTTAAGATCAAATGGAATAGCTATAAGTAGCGGGATTATACCCTCTAAGTAGCAGATCATCAAGAATCAACAGGAGTTTTCCCCCGAAGTTTACTTGGGCATTTTTACGCCTTATACATTTATTTATTATTATGTTTAATTAAAGTGCATAGTTGCTTCGTAAGAGGCAAGTGACCTGAGAGTCCATTTGATCTTGGCAAGAGAAAGGTTACTACGAACTACAGAAGGCGTAAGCTCGTGTCTCTCCTCGAAGTATATACAGCGTTACAGGGTGTGTGTTAGCCCCTAGTGTGCGTGAGTGTTTAGGTGTGCCTTTTGGGTCAACAAAATAGATACTTTGATATACCTGCATGTACTAAAACAGGCCTAAATTCTTGATATTCTTTGTGGAGAGAAAGCTAGATTATAACAATATTATGTAAATTTAGGCACTAATAAATATCCCTAAATATGCTAATAAAGCTTTTGTGCTGCAAGTAAAATATACTAAGTTATTAAGTGCTAGAAGCACGCTCTAGCTAGGCTACTCTATCCCTAAGTTAGTTTCTTAGATTTATTAATCTAATTTTCTCTTTTTATTTAAATATAGCTTAGGCTTAATTCTTTAAAGGGGCTACATATCTTGCGGCTATTGTTTTTGTTTGATATTGTGCTGTTAATATTAGACATTAGCCGGATAGTAATAGAAATCATAAATCTATTCTTTGTTAGCGTAGCCCTTTTACTAACTTAAACGAAACAATACGGGATATCTTTTGTAAGAGTGCTAATGTAGTATTTATTACCTATCTAAATACTATCTAGGGTTCTGCTATATATAGTGGCTCTATAATCTTCTTTAAACTTATATTTAGGCTTAACCTAAATATATAGAAACCTTGTCTAATTTTTAGGATCATCGGGCATTCTATAATTAAAAGTATGCAGCGCGGTTTTATATTAATTTATAGGCTCTGTATAAGTTTGGCTGCTGACTAGGGTTATCTAAAAAGGCTCGAGATTGCTAACATTTAGATTTCCGTTAGATGCTTGTTTAATAGGATATTTTAGACTTATTTTTACGTAAGTTTAAATTTTAATAGGCACGCATTAGCTCTTTATTGTAAGGGGAATAGAGCTTATATAAAGTAATCACCCCTTAAATGTGAGCTTCTGGCTGAAATTACCCTATGTAAGCAAAACTAGATTAGAAACAAATAAGTATTATATAGCTATAATAGCATAACAGTATATACTATCTACTAGCATAGTAAAGCCAGAAATAGCTAAGTATCTCTTCGAGACCCTAAAGCTGCGACTTTGTATTTATCTTATTATTAATTTAACTAAGCGCATTTAACCCTAAGAAGATAGGCACAAGAGTCTTTATTAGCAAAGGCTTGCCTGAAACATATATTAGAAAAAAGTTATGTTATTACTATAATTATATTCCTAGGATTAACAGCAGTACTCTGAATCTGGCTAAGTTAAGAGCTACTTAGTTTCTCTCTTAGTTACTAGCAGCGTGTAGCTCTTTAATAATCATTAATGCGATAGTAATGTAAGAATTAAAGCTTGAAGGGTTTAAATTTTTTAATTTTTTTTGGAAAAATAGACGGCATAAAAACTTTATATTACGAAATTATTCTTGATTTAGTACGTATTTGGATGTAACAAAGTATGCAATACATCCTACGACTACACATTAAATAAACGATCTTAACAAATACCATAACATCTAGGATGCAATGGTTAAAAGACTAACGCGGAAAACCCAGAACGTAACGAGTAAGCCGAATAGCTTTCCTCGGTCCGCGAAAATTCTCAGTAGACAGTTTCTATTTTGAATTGCTTGCAAAATGCCGTTATATAAGCACGTAAGTCCAGTGATAACATAATTATAATGCCGCAGCATCATCACCATCTAGTATACTTCGCGCAAAGGACTACATAATCGCAATATCTAAGAAACTACCGTAGGCTGACATTTAGTCTCGTTTTGACCCGTGAATACCACATCACCAGTCATGTTTTAACCACTTTCTTGCATTTTTTTGTCTGCGACAGTACCAATGCCATGCCGTGTATACTACTAGGCCCGGTAATCCGCGTCCGCAACTATATATGTTTTGTTCGGGGCCACAAATAGACGCTTGAAATTATCCTCAATTTTCCGCATTATACTAGTTCACGACTAGTCATTTTTCATCAATACTTAATATCTAACCCCTTACATGTAACACTCCACATACGACGGGAAGACTTTTTATTTCAGTACACAATATGTTCACGCCGTCACAAAACAATAAGCCTAGGCAAAGACTCCGAAGGGAATGCAGAGAGGCTCTAGCAGCTTATATTAGTACTTGCATGATTTACGATCGCACGATTACTCCAGACTACTAACTTTCGCATAAGAATCACGGACGGGTTTTATAGTTTTACCCTTTAAAGTAAGACTCTTGCCTCGCAGAGCAGCGCTATATTGTTAGAAGATCCTTCGACCTAACTTAGAGCATCTATTTTGTAAGCCACTAAGCAAATACAATATAGGTAATTGTTAAAATCTTATTCGCTATCTCGGGAATAGATTTCAGGCATGCATAAAAGCTTCTAATCCTATCCCAGCTAAACTAGCTATAGACTAAAGTTAAGACGAGAATAAAGATATAAATCTTAGCGAAACAACAGTTTCTGTGAACTATGGAGTATCTCTAGAAGAAGTTTAGTATTTAGATAGCATTTAAAAACTAAAAGAAGAAATATTCTTATCCTAAACGCGTATTAAGGAGCTTTAAAGAAAGATAGCAGAAGCTAAAGAGAAAATCTTAACTCAGGGAATGTAGATATTTTAGTCTAACTTAATGATAAATCGCATTGCATAGGTATTACAGGAATATTAGCAGAGTAATTAAAATTACAGTCTAGTATAGTTTATAGAAAGTTTATGCGAGGAAGAAGTTAAAATTAAGAGTGTAAGCATATAATCCTAGAATAGCTAATTTACCTCCTTATCCAAAAAGTCGTGAATAGTCTTTTAGCTTAATCACTTTTTAATGCGAAGTAGAACGTTTTTTATAATTTCTGTAACTCTAGTAATATACACTATACATTATTAAATGCATGCTTTTCTTTTCTTTAATCTAGTGCCTTCTCCTAAAGACTAATTAACTTCTATATTGCCTATACACTTATATAGAGCACGGTTAAGTACTTCTATCTTAATATTTAAGTCCCTTAGCCGTTAAACGTCTTGTTTCAGGGTAATATTCTTAGATAAGCGCGTCTTTACCTCCCTAGTCTTTTCTATTAGGCTATCTTTATGGAAGTCAAGGTCTTTCTTAATTAATTCTTAACAGAGAATCTTATCCTTGAGTTTCTCGCGTAAATCTAGCACTAATAATTGAAGAAATTCGTTGCGCTAGTTGACTTTGTATAGATCTTGCTCTAATCTAAAGCAAACGTCCTTGAGTTGTTGGTAATCCTTAACTATGTTCATACTAAATCCTTAATTTCTAAAACTAAAAGCAAAAGGCATACTATATGTTTTTATTAACTCACGCAGCCACCTTTATATTAATAAGTAGCTTACCTACACTTAATAAATATCCTATTAGCACCTAACCCTACATAATATGCTTTGCTATTACTTACTAATTACATGCTAACTATATATACACCAAGCAAAAGCATTTATCTACTAACTTTTTAACGGACACTAGCCTAATCCTCAACCTTAAACAAATCTTCCTCCGTATTGTACATGCCTCTTTCTGGCTCTGCATTATCCTAACAGGTCTTGTCTAGTTTTTACTATATATCCGCAATTTTATTAATTAATGTTTATAGCTTGTTATTAAGATCTCTTTATCTGCGAGATTTTGAAGAGATACTTTGCGAAATATTTATCTCCGTTGCCTCCAGAGACTATATAACCTTCTGCATAGAAGCGATAGCTTCCAAACTTTGCTTCCCTAACTTATTTACGTTGTGTGATTTTATAAGTTTCTCTAATATATAGCAAGTTTGCTGTATATTTATTAGAGTACTTCCAGGAAATAACTTAACTACTAAGCGCAGACGACTGTCACGAATCCTTAGGCTATTAAGCCTTTTCCATAAGTCTTCTAAATTAATAGTAGTTATTCCTTCGCGAGACAATGCGCTACTCATAGCTAGTGTCCTATTACTTTGCTTGCTGCTAATCTCCTAATTTATATAGAAATGCAGAAATAGCTAAACTGTAAATATAGTAATGTTTTCTTAGTACATTCCTTTATTAGTTATAGATTTTGCCGGTTAGCAAAACAGCTTTAATTTTATGTCTAACGCAATAGCTATGTATATATACTTGGTATATAGGTTAATCTACCCTTAGATTTTCTCTAGCGGGCATCTATTTTATGCTCAGGGACTAATTCGTCTAGTTTTATTAATTTGCGAGACTATATTATCTATGTGCCAAGTCGCACTTAAAGTTATAACTAGGAGTGTGAATTCTTATAGGCATTAGTATTTAAGGAAATTTTTATCACAGAATAAGAACTATATTAATAAATATAGTATTTAATTAAGTCTAACAGTACTTATTAATGGGTCTAAGGAAAATATGTTTATTTGCTTACACTTATAGCCATAAGCCCCTCCTCTGCTTTGCAGGAAATAATAAAAGAAGACAGCTATTCTTAGCTATATAGGTCGTGAAAGCGCTAAAAATTACCCAAATAAAAGTACTCTTTTAGCTTGAACCCTTAATGTTTCTGCACACGTGAGTGATTAGGCTGCTCTTAGGTATTTAAGAACTTATAATTCTGTGTTTTAGCTGTACTTAGTATTTATATAATTATAAATACTTAGGAAAAAATATTATATTTACTTAATAGCATTTCAATTTCTAGAGATAAGAAGTATAGTAACAAGATACTATCTATTCACCAGCCTTCTTGCTATAGTGTTTGCTAGTTCCAGAAACCCTAGAAACATTATAGATAGTTGTTTTCCTTCGCTAGACTACTATACAAACGCAACCTTCTTGACGACAACCGTAATACCCTAATTTTGTGACTAACTAGAGCAAGAACAAGTAAGCCTAAATATTTCTACAGACAAAGTTATATAATACACTTAAGGGGGTATCTTATACACCCTCGCTATTACAAATATAATCTGGGAGGTCCCTGTAACTCCTGTACAAAAGGATAATATAAGCTTTGCAAAATGCCAAAAAAGTCTATAGGTAGATTGGATTAATTGTAAGTTTACCCTATTAAATTCTTTAAACATTCTAACTAGAGCTTTAGGTTTAAGAGATACGCGTAAATTCCTAGCTAGGGGAATCCTTTACTCACGAGGGCTAAGGTGGTTCATACGGGCGACTAGCTAAAGAGAACTAAACAACATTAGTATTTGCCGATAATAATCTAACATATCAAAGTGGCATCTTGAGAAAAAAGCCTCGTTTTTCCCTCTTTATGTTCCAAATTTAGCCAAAACGAGTCCTTGGTACTGCGACAGCACATAAGTCCATCTTATACAGCTAAAAAAAAAGCCCTATCGCTCCTACATTATTGCCCTCAAAAACATAGGTAGTGGCGAGTGCCTTAAAGTATACGGAGATAAATTATACTCTCGTTTAGTTTATTATTATAACTCAGTCTTCTATAATTTGCGAAACTAAAAGGTAGCACGTTAGTTCTTAACACTGTAGGGGTGCAACCTATTAATAGAACCTTCTTTATTATAATAGTAATATTACTAGAGATCAAATATTAAAGATCATGGTAAAAGAGGAAGCTGTTTTTTTGCAATTTATATAACTCACAAATTAATGTATTACTGATCACATCACCGTACTTTTATGACTTTAGAGCTCTGGTTTTGGATAAATCAAAAACAAACAGCAAAAAATGGCGTTTAGATCCAGGGTATGTAATCTCATATTATGCTACAGCATAAAACCATAGCTAAAGACAGACAATGCTATTAGCACTAGTCCTTACTATGCACTCTTAAATAAACGCAAGAGAAGCTAGCTTTAATGCCTAGAGGGTAAAAATAATCTTTCTAGTCTTTTGTGTTATTTATCTTAAAAGTCTTGCCTTAACATAGCTAACTATATTGAACCCTAAACTAGTTAGATAGGCAACCAAGAGTCTGTCAGATTAGCACCGTTCGAATACTTTTGCTTCTTTTGTTTATTTTTTAACGTGTATTAAGAGAATAAGCACAAGGAGGCTAATAAACGGCTAGATAAGGATAATCTAATTAATTTTTACGAAGAAGAACTTAAGAATAACCCTAGCTTATGCGATAAGCAAGCTTCTAATTTGTTAGAATATAAGTGGATAAATATGCGCGCTTCTAGGGATATTATAGCTAAATACTAACTCCGCGCCACCTACACTAACCCGGACAACTTTAGAATATATATTTATAGCGATTTTTATGGGTATAGACTCCAGGAGCTAGTTAAGAACTTGGTATATTTAAATATCTCCTTACTATTACGGTTAGATCCTAACCTCTGTAAAGCTTATAGCATTTAATAAACAGTTTAGGAAGAGAGATTAAGACAAGGTAAACCTTAGACAGATATAGGCTATTGTGGCTAGAATAGCGCATTAGCTAAATGAAGATAAATTTAGGCCTTAGGTTGGTACGTAAACTTTAATAGCCTTGCCATCGCCGCTGACCACTGAACAGGCTATGAGGATAGTGAACGTGTACAGCAGACCGCTAGTCTTATTAGCTGCTCGTTACTTAGTTCCCTTAACAAGCTAGACCTAGCAGGAATACTTAGAGCTAACTCGGAGATTAAAGACCTAGGTTTAGTCCTGTTAATATACCTTGAGTGGGCACACACACTCATACGCTATGGCATCGATAACGAAGACTTCGAGTGGCGCAAAGAGACTGTCGCCTATGCAAGGAAGGCTAATATTAATCTCAAAGCTATGGGGTGCTACAGCGTTAGGGAGAAGATTAACGCCTTAGAACGAGAGCATAGGGTTATTGCGCCCTTGGAAGGAGTTACAGGAACTAATAGATGGGCTTAGACAGATAGTGTACGTCCTCCTAGGTTATGGCCACTAAGGTATATTATATCGCTAATAAGAACGGTAAATAGTTTAGGAAGTTAAGAAGCCGTGGAGGGCAGAGATTTAACATTCTCAGAATATCGCGCTAGGAGCAAGCTAGTTATGCGTTCAACGGAGAAGATCTATTAAAGGACTTTACGGTGAAAGAGCTCCGCGACGGTCTCATTATAGCGGACTAGGGGCACAGCAAAAATAAAGAACAATAAAAACAGAAAGAAGAGTGTCATACTTTGTTTCGTGCTATTGGAATAAGCTCAAGTCTAGCTTTGAAGATTAAGATCGCACATGGTTCAAAAGACTAGAGGTGGAAAACTACAGAACCATGTAGGCTTTCATTATGAATCTGTACGCGTGTATTACAGGATAACAAGTATAAAGAAATGCTGTTCTGCGTGAATAAATTTCGTAGCCAGTAGGTTTATGCTTAGCAAGTGCTCTGTTATAGTAACATATTTTATAACATTATGTACTTCGGCTTATACCCACTAACCATGGCAACATCACGCTTTAGCATTATAAACAGCAGCATTAGCGATCTTGTTTTACAGTAGAGTTGTATTTAAGCATTTATCAATGTACTAGCTATGTGACCTAACACTAAGCACTTACCCTATCCCTGAACCTTCGCTAATTGCTTTGACTATGTTATGAACCAGAGCCTAGAGTATACTATCCCTGTTTAGCCACCCCTCCCCCGCTGGCCCTTGCCTAAAAAGCAAAGCCAGAGCCCGCTCTAAATATTATAATATATACAGAGTAACATGGGATAGGGACCACCCTAGCTACGGACTAACCCCGCCTGGATTGTAGGCCTTTGCACAAAGATACCTACACTCTCTTAGTGCCCCTATTATCTACCAACAGCATTGTTACCTGATCCTGTGGTTCGTGAGGTTCTTCCGCGCCACTCGTGATGGTTCTTAACCTTTGTCCTAGATTATGTATTTTTGGCAACAGCGATTTAAGCTTTGCAAGGCAGCGCTGTAAGTAATCGTTTTCCTGTCGTAAGGCTCTGTTCTGCTGCGTTAGATCTTCTACGTAACACCTTATCTGGCTTGCTATTAACTGATCTATCCTTATTGATGTGAAGCTAGAAGACTTCCTAGCTTAAAGAGCTTGGGTTGTTCTCCTTGTCGCGGCGGTACTGCCGCCTATGGATTGAACCGCTAAGTCATTATTTGTTGGGGGTGGCGGTCCACCCGTCGCCGTCTAATTGGCTATAGCTAGGCGGCTGCCCACGCTAGAGTGGCCATCGGGGGTGGTAGATTGGCGGCCATATTTTGACTAGCGGAGCTTTTTCCACATTTCCGAGGGCTCTTGGTTTCTGTTAATGTTTAACTGCTTGCTTTTGATTAGAACCTAGCGTGCCACTCTTAATTTACGTTGCTGTTACTGTGGTATTTTAAAGAATTAGTTAAAATCCTAAACCTCGCAAGGAAGAATAGCGTCTGGCGAAATTCTCCGAATTAACTAGTGAAAGTAAGCAGTACTGAGGGTGGCAGAAAGTGGTGGTCTGCAGCATAGGTGGGTATCCTTCAGTAACGCTTTGTGCGCAAAAACTAGCTAAGGTTAATAAGGGCTAGCTAGACACCCCACGCCCCCCCTGGAGCATAGAAACTGGTGCTACAAAGCCTGGCGAACAACGACCCTCCCTTATCCTTAACGATGACCATGCTCGAGTCGCCTCCAGGGATTAGGGGTAACTCCTCGTAGCATGCGGAGTACTCTGTATTCCGCATGTACGCTTAACACTATGCCCTTGCTACGTTTTATCCAGAAGGGTTAGCACCTTGCTTTGCTATGGCTATGCTGTTAGTTATAGGCGTTATAGTAAATAAGCTAGGGGTAAGCGGAACATTAATGCTCCCCTTCGCGCCTCGTCTGGAACTAAGATAAGTTAGGAAGCAGGGGCGCGTGTTGTGCGAGCTATAAAGGAAATGCGTTGCCTCTCATTCCACACACCGGAGCAGATCTTATTATAACTAGGAGACTCTACGTTTACACGGGGCTGCTGCACTATTCTTCTGTTCGTAATTGCTACTATTAATACCATCTACTTAGGTGTAGGATTTGGCATCCGGGACGCTACGAAAAGCCATTCTGCTAGAACTAAACCTACAGCAACGCCTTTGGTCACGGCTGCAACGTCGAGTGCTGTTTGAATAGATGAGAGGTTCAAATCGATCTGCATTGATGGGAGGAGCTGTGTTACAGTGATGAGGGAGGGAGGAATTCCTCGTCTGACAGCCCTATCCAAATCCCCCTATAAATACCCCTACAATCTAAGACACGCCTGTCCTGGATTCTTGCCTTAGGCCTAGAGATCACCTATCCTTTCTCTTATAGCCCGTGTATCCACATATCCGCTCCACACACACACACACACGTGTAATCTAACAACTGCAACTAGTTGAACTGTTGGATTACACTTGTGTGTATACACGGGCAGTGAGAGAAAGGTACGTGGCCTCTGTGGGTCTTAGGTAAAAATTCAGGACAGGCGTGTCTTAGATTGTAGGGGTATTTATAGGGGGATTTGGATAGGGCTGTCAGGCGAGGAATTCCTCCCTCCCTCATCACTGTAACACAGCTCTTCCTATTAATGCAGATCAATTTGAACCATCGATTCAAAACATGAATATTCCGCATTTCGGTCCGCAGCGCGCTGCCAGACAACCCGGAAGCACAATCGCCTCAAGAAATTAGAGGAATTTTTTCGGATTAGAAAGAGCTCGATCTGACAGTAAACTTCATTAAACACTATGTTAAATATATAAGGCGGCAAAAATATCGTGGGCGTGGAAGGAGACACCTTATTGAATTATAATTCTAATTTTTAAGACTTTTCCATGTAATAAGTTAAAACTTATTAAAAATCGTGTCTGGCGCTTGGAAAGAGGTATTAATGTAAAATGACTCACATTTACAATTGACTAAGACAACAAATATGGTTCTAATTGGAGCGACGCCTAATGTCCGGATGCCTGATGCGCGAAGGCACAGTAGCATTTTGGTCAGAGTGTACAATTGAAGGTACAGTGCAGTCTAGGTTCAGCACCCACTAAAGCCCTTACTAGTATGTTAGTGTTGGAATGCCGCCAAGCAGCATCGGGCCCGTCACGTGGTCACCTTCAAGCCCCGATATTTATACGGCGATATCGTGCCTTCCACTATGACTTCTTTTCTTCGTCTTAGATAGACACAGACAATTATTAATATATTCCCTTTGAAGCCGATGATCTAGATCATTGCACAACCCTGTGCAACCCACAGTTAAGGTGCATTGAAGGCTTAGTTGTCCCGCACTAAGAGTTCAGATGCTAACAAGCGGACGCTGAATCTGGACAGCCTTGTATGGGAGGATTAAATAGATGAAAATCCAACATCTATCCTTGTTATTAAGGTCCAAGCTACAAGACTTATTAATAAAACATGTATATATTATTTACAGATTTTATACTATGTAAGACGTATTGCGACGGATGAAAGGCAACGTTCCTTTTGAACTACATGTGCCCTTCTGATTAGTCTTTGAATATGTATAGAAAAGCGATAAAGTCTAATTTTAGCGCGGCTATCTAAACAGTCTATGCATGGCCATAATAGCTTGAAGCCTAAGAGATTATAAACCAATAATGGCGTAATCGCTCGCTTTAAGCTGGGACTTGTATGTATAGTACAGTGTCAGTGGCGATTATTACTATAGAGGCAAAACGTAGCCTAAACCGGCATAAGTACGGATTTTTTTTCGGTGGGTTACAGAAGGATCCAGATTCAACGCCCCCGTAGATATTACTGTAATTTCGAAAGCTCATAACTACAAATTCCTAATAGCAAGAAGTACAGCTAGCTAGCTTAAAATTAGCCAAACGCTGTGGGTAGGTGGGGTTAACCAGTGGTTAGCCCAGCGCTCTAAAAACTATCCTCTAAAAGTGGCGTCGCTGCCTCTATAAATAGACGCACATTTTGCTATAAACCTATACTTTTGTTGTAAAGGTTAGCTCTCTACAGAGTAAGTGGGGAAGCAACCTTTAGGGGGTTTAAAATTGCAGTGAAATGTCCCACCGCTTAGTGGACCCGCCTAATATTTTGTAAGTAATTAGTGGTTGCTGAACCTAGACTGCTTTGTACAGCAACTAGATGAAATACACAGATAAAATACAGGCTATCGTGACAGATAGTAATATTATAGCAATAAGCCCCTCTTCCTTGCTAAGCTTATAAATACATTATCTTAATATTTCCCGTTAATTGCGTTCTATCCGCAGTCGCGTAATTGTTATATTTGTTCTACACTCCTATATAATTTTCTTAAGGTTTTGGCTTTTAATATACCTGCAGGTCAAACCATGGAATGCGACACTTATAAGTGTAAATACATGCTAATATAGTGAGAATAAAGCTAATGGTATGGTAGGTGGCCGCTGCATGCTAACATACTTGACACCTTTTGCTAGAATAATCCTGCGCGCTTTTGCTATTTTATTATAGATACTAGCAGTTATTGCTTCTATAACGCAGGCATGGGGTTTTAATTGGCTTCCGGCGACGATTTTCACTATAAACGCGACTATTGTGTAAGTCTTTTGGTTTAACTTATTATGCTATGCTATTACAAGCTCAGAGACTTACGAAATATTAGGTTCTTAATATTCGCCCTACAAGTTGGCTTTATGTGTTTTATGTCTTTTATATTAGCGCGGCTAATAGCTATTGCTCCGGCTATTAACGTTTATTTCTTAATAAACAACTTACTTTATGCTATTGCTGCGGTTCTTATTACCTATCGCGAATTCTGGTTTACGGAAGTGGTTTTGATAATTAACTTCTTTAATCTTCTTACGCTATACTGTAGTCACATAGGCGGGTTAAGACTGGTTTATCTTAGTGTTGTGACTGGTCCCCTTTCCTGGGTGATTATCGCTATTTACTAGAACGTATCTATAATAATTCCTTGGCTAGATAGCTTTGCTGTAAATATACTTAGCAATATTTCTATCTAGAGTATTTTTGGAGCTAGTCTTTTTCACGTAGTTAAGTATAATGTATAATTGCACTAATCTATTTATTAGAATGTACTACGCTAATAAGTTATAGGACTACGCTATAGCTATCTTTCTTTCTATACTTTCTAGTGCGATTAGAACGGGACAGTATTAGTTACTAATTACCGAGGAAGCTTCTGAGGATTCGATGCCCCTAGTAATAGTTTTAGTATAGTGTAGCTTTGCTTTTGTTATTATAGCAGCATTATGTGTATTGTCTATCGCGATGTTTATTATTAAACTCTTACACAGAAAGCCTAATGTGTCCGAAAATAACAGTCCTAACGTTGAAAAGTTAAATGTGGCTCCACATCTTGAGAACTAAACACAGTCGTGGAAAAAAGCAGTGTCTCTAGGTTCTTAGGCATTAAATTTAAAGTGTGCTGTTGAGGAAGTTAATAAAGCTGTTTGCTTTTAAATTATTGAATCCATGCATACTATTAGTTCATAGTATAATTTTAGAGTATTATTATATCTTGAATAGTAGACTAAAGTTTTGTAATATACCTTAAAACAACTTACTATGCTGTTCTCTTGTGACACAACTTCTTTATAGTGTAGTTTATGAGCTCTATGATTGATTTATTCAATAGCATTAGCTCTTGAATTTCAGGTAATTAGATGGAAAATTAGACTTATAAATATATTCTGACTAGCTACTTACTATAGCTCTTGTTATTATATAGCTAAATCACGGCGCCGTGACATATCTATTAAGGCAGGAGTGCTGTAATTTTGGTCAAGATTTCTACTATTTACCTTTTGTAAAATCCCTAAACTAAGGAGGAATCTTGCTGTTATAGAACATAATTACGTAATTAAATCCGGGAACTGTGACAAAAGCAAAGCCTCCTTTAGTCTTAGGTTTATTTTTTTAAATACTTTTAGGGTAAATAGCTATTTTATATTCTGTCCCGCTAGTAGCCTAAGAGAGGTCCTATGATCTAATAATATGCGGTGAAAGTATATAGCTTATGTTTAGTGTAAAGTTTTTTATCTGGATCTTGCATTTATTAGCCCCTTTTTCCTTTAGAAAACTAGGATTTATAATATTATTATAGAAAGAAGGATTCTTACATGCCTTAGCTATTTTTTTTTTGTCTCTAGCTAGGCATAAGTAGCGATACAATCTCTTTTTGTCTTAAAAGAACATTACTAGCGTTAAATCTTTCTCTAGAACGCTCTTAATCTAGTCACTATTAAGCATATACTATGGGTTTAGTTCTTTTGTTTTTACATTATCCACTAAATTAAAAATCTTAGAGTAGGTGCGGAGGAAATTGCAACGGGAGTTTAGCAACAGAAAGCTAGTAATCTTATTGATTACTAATGCTGGCAGGTTCTGTAATTTTGTTATTTCCTGTAATTTACGTAGCTATTTACACTCTCTTTTGGAAGACCTAGTAGGAGTCTAGTAACTTTATATTTATAAGTAAACCCTAAGACTACTTACCCCTACTTAACTTCTTCTTGTTATGCTAGAAGCCAGAAGTTGCCAAAGAAGCTATTTTTGTTAAGATTAGAAAAGCTCCTTCGGAAATAACCGAGGCCTTGAATTAGCTAGATTCGTACTATAGTGGATAGAAGCAAGTGGCACAATGCCAAGGAATGTAGGCCTAAGGCTACTAAGTTCAAGGGACTGTTCCAGCTGCTAAAGGCTTATGTAGCAGGATCATAGTGCTCTTCAGAAGAGGCGTTATTATCGTTGTCAGAAGTTATCACCTTTTAGTTTCTCTATCAAATCCATTCAATTGAATCCCACTATTCCTGCCGATTGCTACTGTTGCAAATTGCTTCCTTTCACCTATGTACAGGCACATAACGCAACAGTTTTATGCGGTTATAATATAACTAATCTTATTCCGATGCACAAGATGGAGAGAACAGAGAACAAAAATGTATTAGAGCAGCAATAACATAACACAAGAGGGAAGCCTTTTATACTTCCTGGGAGGAAAAGGACCAACGGACGGAGCAAAATGGAGCCTGAACTCAAAGGCAGTATAGGTAGCTATCCGCTATACGCTGGCTACAAGTCGTCTTGACAACAAGTAGACGATACGACTATGACAACTATCTATGACTAAGCGATTGTCTTGACCCTATCACAACCTTATGTTATACATAACAGATACCGCTTTAGTTGCCAAAAATAGGATGCTAAACACTTAGGGAACAGGCCCCGAGCTAGTTTGTTTGGAGAACCACTAGACGGGGGAGGCTATCGCAGAAGAAAATAAATAGCAAAGAGCAGAAATTAGACAACATAGGCACATAGGCTCTAGTAAAACATAACTAAACTAGAAACTGTAAGTGTATAAGTTAGTAATTATATAGTGGACGCTAAACCTAAACTCCACTGTAATATTTTCCTTGCTACACTATATTACTTACTAATGTACGCTGTATAGCTCTGTCTAAGTTCAGCGTCCGCTAAAGGATTACTAATTTGTTAAGATGTGTTAGGTTGTTTAGTGGTGCCCTGCACTAGTATTATAAAAGTAAATTCGCGGACGCTAAACTTAAACGGTTCTATAATACAAATTAAAACCACGAATAATTAATGCAAGTTAGCGCAGCGTTCACTTTATAATTATAACCAGTCCCCTTTGAGCTGCTATAGCGAAAGTATTAGTAACTTTGTTCTAGCACTAGTTTTAACCTAAGTTCTTACTTAATTAGCTAAAAACGTCTTAAATTCTAATCTTTATAGAAACCGTTAGCTATAAAGTCAAGACACTTTAACTTCCTTCTTTCCCCAAGGGTAGGTATACAACGCTAGTCTGTTGGTCACATTTATTTCTTAATAGCGGATTTCCCTAAAGCATAACTATGTAGAGGAGCTGTGATTCATTGTCCTTGGTCTTCCATGGTTTATTTAGTAGACATACTTTACACAATTCAAACATTTGTAGGCGTGTTCTATGGTGTGCTAGCTAAAGCTCGAGATAGCTTTGGTTAGCCTCTGGGTTCCGTTAGACTACTCTGGGCGCTTAACAATGGTTCTAGATTAACTATTTAGCATAATATTTGACAACTGCCCTAGGCTAATAATTAATCTAAGTCTAATATCGAGCGAGTTGTTGGTCACTACGAAGCTAAAAATGGTGACGTTTATTTCGCTATTCTATAGAAAGACTACATTTGTCTAACTTAGGAGCTAGAAAAAAGCTTAGGTGCTAGTAATCTTATTACTTCTTATTATCTTCGCTTGTGTCAATAAGACTAACTATAGGTTATGCTTAAATATAAAGACGCTTACTTTTAACGTCTACTGAGCGTTAAATTCTTAGATATCCTCTTTATGAATATTGAAATGCTTCTAACATATAGCTAAGAAATTACGTTTTTTAATTATTAGACTACACTAACTAGAAAATAAATTAAAGAAATTTAATAAGTGTATAGTAAATTAGGAAATCTAGCTATTTTAGTCTTCTTAATAGTTTATTAGCATTGCAAATTCCTTAAGTAGCTTACACTCTTGTTTAACTAGATTCTTGTATTTGCATTATTACTATTAAGATTAGTAATATAAAACTTCTCTGCTATAACTACTTGAAGCATAAGTTAGGGGCTGACACTTGGTTAAACTACACTCTTGCGAGGAAAATGCTCTTTATAATTATCTACAATGTCTGTGAAATTGCCAGATCGCAGAGCTAGTCTAGTATCTGCTGCAATTCTATAATCTTACTTTCTATACCACGTAACTGGTTGTCTAGGTCTCGCTCCTGTCTTAGTTTTACATTAATTCTCTTCTAAATCGCTTTTCTATTACTTTTGAGCGCCTAAAGCGTCATAGAACAATCTTCTACCTTGACCACCTTTAGTGCCTTATGGAATATTGGTTTAAAGCTTGTCTTTGCACCTTTGGATATTTAATAATGCTCCACGACAGTAACAATAGCCCTAGGAGGATAAGAATTTACTAACGAAAGTAGCCTATTATCGTAAACCCTAAGAGCAGTAAGATTATCCCACATAGCATTTAGGCTTATTATTGTATCTTCTTTTTAGCTAGCTGGCTTACAGCTAAAGCCTGCGAGATTTGTGTTGTTATAAAGCTCGCCTACTTTTTCCTAGTTAAGAGGGAAATAAATAAGTAACGTTACTATAAACATAACTTAAATAAGCAAAAATATTATTAGAAGTTTAATGTATAGTATTATATTCACTTAAGTATTTAATATATTTATACATCTAGGTTAGTCCCCTAGTTAAACTAAGGAAGGATAGAACTCTACACTATTAGTTACTCGAATAAGCACACTTATCTAGAATTAAAAATGCTATTTTTATGTGTAAAACCTGCTTCTGCTTTTTGTACTCTCTTCAAAATTTGACCTACGTTAACATTATTAGTTTTAATGGAAAAAGTAGTTTGTTACTTATAAGTCGCCATAGTGAACTACTCTATTACTGTCGTAACCAAAATGATTATCTGCCCCTATTTTCTTGGTAAATTGTAGGCATGGACTAGCATTACCACAATGTGGCTAAGCACTGTATAATACACACTCTACTGTATATTTTTTGGAAAGCCTGTTTTGGCTGTTGTATGCTAATAAGCTAAGTATTATAGTTGCCAAGAATTTGCTACGTAGGTACGCGCCCGCTCTTATATTTAAACTAGCTTTTACTTAAAACAAGTATGTATTTAATTCACTGCATTATATTGTACCTTGCTTAAAATCAGGCTTATGAAAAAGCAGTTATTAAGCATATAACCTATAATGCAGCGCACTTACTTGTCACTTTCTAAGTTCATAACAAGCTAAATTCGTGTAAAATAACGAATAATTATTAGTACTGTTTTACGGTAATAGCCAAATGCTTATGTTAATACACACCGGCGACAATAATAAACATTCCAAAGCGAAATGGGAGCTATAACTAAACAAGGGAGGAAGTTACTTATTGTCTAATTAATATGCATTAGACTAGTCTCTATTACCGCTATACTTAGAGTTGTTTCTAGGTGCTACACTAAGCGCAGAGATCGGTTACATTACAGAGACCTGCATTAGCGCGAAGATGCGGTGATGGGTATGGCATTAGTAAGCTTAAGGTAAGGTTTTGTAATGTTTTAGCTAATACTAACAGGCTCTCTACATCTTACTCGGCTATTTTGCTTTTGACGGAATCCTTGCTAGTGGAATTAGTAAGCACATTTTAACTATAAGTTTAGATAAGCTGTGTATATCCTTTTGCGCCTAGCTAGTCTATGAGCTTATATATGGACCGCTTAGTGCGTTAATAAGAACTTCAGTTGCTCTACTTCTTTTCTGCCTTTGGTTATCCTGTTTAGAGAAAATAATGCTATGTGTTTACATCGCTATTATCTACGTATTCACTATTATATATTTCTTAATTACTCTACTTTAGTGTAGTCCGCTGTTATATTTCTGGAAATAGTTTAATGGATTAGGGACGTCTGGATTATGTCATGATCCACATTGCCTACCTATTGCCGCATATTAGCAAAGCGTAATTTCCGCCTCTAGCAATGTGTTTATTGCCTCTCTTTCTATTTGGAAGCTAACGTAAAATATACTAAGCGCTATAAGTACGATAGAAACGAACAAGACAAGAATAGTTATTATTTTACTTTTTGGCCTAGGCGTCCTGTATATTAAAGCTCTTTATATACACGATATTAACTAATAAAATTTTAGCGCTAGTGCGGTGATAATAGTTTAAATACCATATATTCGTGACTTAGATATATCACCGGACTTTCTATACTAAACAGTGTATGTCTAAACACTAATATAGATACTTTTACTTAAGAATAACTTATTAAATCTAGCGACGTGGCTATGTGGTCTATAATAGAACCTTGCGTAGGCATTATTGCAGGAAGTCTTCCCTCTATTTAACTATTGCTTATGCTCTGTTTCTAACGCAGTAGGGCAAGCATGGGTTCGAAGACGACAATTAGATTAATAGAGTCTAACGATAACAGGAGTTAAGAAATTACTTCACAGTTATGTTCAGAAGAGGGTTTTAGCAAGATATTAGATCTAACGCGTTTAAAGCCGCTTTTTCACGGGCGCTGGAATAGGCTTGTAGAAGCTAATGTTAGACCAAACAAAATAGAGCCCGAGCCCATGCTGAGCGGAATTTAAACTCAGACAATAGTTAAGATATCCACAGCGAAGCGTGAGATTAATAAATCCTCGGACCAAGGCTCTATTGTATGGATTACAGCGGAAAAAAATAGCTATTAGCTTTAATAATAAAAGGTTTTAAAGCACTGCTTATATTTTAAAGGCTGAAAAAGGTGTTAATACGTACAAAAAGCAATAAATAAAGGATTAAATGTTAGATAGCTGTCTTATAATACAAGAAACTAAGGTCTTAAAAATTTTGGGTTCTTCTCTATTATCCACTAGACTGAACTTCAGGGGATAAAATAATATGCCGCACTATTGCTTCGTAAATTCACAATTAGTTACTAATTACTACCTAGCTTAGAAAACCTAAAGACAACAATAAACCGTGGCTAATTTTACAGGACTAGAAAACGCGAGCGTGAGCTTCACATTTCTAACTAAGACATAAGCTATACTATAAATTCACGCTGTTATAGAACTTATGTATTCTGGCGTTTCAAGATACAAGTTATAAAACAGAGCTTCTAGTAGAACCTTCTAATAATTATTTGCTAGAATTAAACTAGGCGCGGATGTGATAGGCATACTAATTAGAACGTCGCGCAGAGCCTACAATAATAGCTCCTATTGTTGTATTAATACTGTATATTAATAGCATTCTAAGTGCTTTAAAGTTATTAATACTATAAGCTAGCTAAATCTGCTATAGTTTCGCCGCGATTAAAAAATTTCTAACTCTGCTTTAACCAAGTTGTTTAGTATAAATAGCTCTAAAAAGAGCGAGACTAGAACTTGAGAAGATTTTCCTTAGTAATAATTGGATCAGTACGGGTTGGTTAGCCTGATGTTTAAGCCGCATTTTGCTGTCCATTAAGGCCCGCTAGCTTTTGTCGCGAGTGCTATAGAACTCGAGGATTAATTACTAGCTAAGGTTAAAAGAAAATATAAATTACAGATCTGTACTACATTATCACTATAGAAAGATTACTTGTATCTCCTCCAAATGATTGCTGCGGAAGTTGAATCTGTCGCAACGAATAAAAGAGCAAGATGTTCTGTCTAAGTAACATTCTCGTTAGACCCTTTGATTTAGCTGCGCTGTCTGTTTTAATTGTAATTTTATAACTATATTATAACTATTTATTATGACTAAGGCTAACGAGAGTAAGATTTCCTAGCTTACTGCAGCGATCTTATGTGTTGTTTACTAAATACAAGCTAACACAACAAACTGATTTCCCCTGTTCGCATAGTAGTCTATTTTTTATAGTTTCTTCTTAATTGTTTGGATTTTCTACTTAACTAGAACCAATAGCTTACCGAAATATTAAATTGCTGTTGTTAGGTATCTTAGAGCCAGAATAGTGCTAGTTATATCTTCTGTTAATTCTTTAGCGTATTTATCTAGTGGTGCTAGAGTTGCTGCTACTATAGGATTTATCTTGCTTTTAGTGCTTATAGCACGTTTCCCTATCCCTTTTTTATCCCTACTTACACACTAATAATTATTAAATTATATTAGTGCTTTACTATAAGTTAACTGCCTTTTCCTCTAAACCGCAAAAACTAGTGAATCCTCTGTCTATTAATTCTGCTGTAACAAAGATAAAAAACAACGCGCTATCGCTAGCAATACTGTCCCCACACTAAGTTAGGTAGCTATATAGGGCAGTAGCCCTATACGCTTATGATAGCAACCTAAAAGACCTAGAAGAAATTTCTTTCGTAAAAGGAGAGGTCCTTAAGGTCTTTAATATTTGTGGGTCTTAGTGGTTAGCAAAGAAGGAGTTAGGTGAAGAGGGCATTACGCCGGGCAGTTATTTAATACTTAGTTAAAACTTAATACTACTTAATAGCTCCTATCTGAATTTTAGTAAAAGAGTGGATGTTCCGGTGCTAATAATACCAGAGAAGTATTACAGCAATCTTGAAATGGCTCTAGATATTAAGATATACATACATAGCGTTGCAAGACTTTTAACACTATATCCTCTTAGTGTAAACTAACTAGCTCTTTTCCTTAACCTCCACTAGAAATTTTTACTTAGACTTACAACATAATTACACACACGTCGGGAACCGGTGAGACACAAGGGCACAGCCTAGTTAGTTGCCTTAGAATAATAAGGCAAGCAAGCAAGCTTAAGAGAGTCTTTAGGATTTCCCTGTCCGCCCTAAGGACTATGTCGCTGTTGGAATCCTGCCGCTAAGCACACAATAAGAGCACAGAGCGAGTCACGTGGTCACCTTTCGGCCACGCTATTTATACGAGCATCTTAAACCTTATATCCTGACTTGTTTTTCCCTTCTTAGATAGACAGAGATTATTTATGAATATATTAAACTTAAAGCCGATGATCTAGATTATTGCATAACCCTGTGCAACCCACAGTCCCATATGATTAGTATTTAGGTGAAGCCTAATAGTGCGGATAAATGAATTCTTAATTTTTGCTTATAAGCTAGTATTTACTATGCCTCGGGGGGGGAGATAATTACTCTATTCTATTAAAGACTAAAGAAATGCCTATTATTTAGAGTATTAACTTTAAGATAAAAAGAGTTGATTTAAGCTATGGTTAGGCACTATTTCCGCCTACACAGAGATGATTTTAGCTTTATTAGAAGATTCACTCTTAAATGTCTTATTTATAAGTTTATAGTACTTAGTAGGATATCCTAGTATATCTAATAGAAAGAGAAATAGCTATTTGTATAAGAAAACTACATCGATATTTGGATGCTAGATCTCTATGCCTTTGGTATTATTAGCGCTAACATAAATATTGTCGAGGAGTGAAATCGTACTTATTTCTATAAATTTAAAAAAATAACTGGTTAAAACTATAGCATCTAAGACTAAATAGACATGCAAACCTTAAGCCTTATAAACTCTATCCACTGAATAGCAAGAAGAGTACTATTGTTAGTTATATTAAAGAGGCTATAGGATAGCTATTAAATCTTGTGTACTTCCTGCTTTGGATCGTTATAATAAATAACTAACGAAGCGCAATTATTGTTGAATGCAAATGTAGATAGCTCTTTTAAATTTAATGGCTAAAATTTATTCTTATGAAATCTAGTATAAAGTGTTATATGTTTATTCTTAATCCTAATTTCGCACGCTTTATTATTAAATTTAAATTTTGGATGTAGTGATTCCTTAAAGTCTTTTAAATAATTTAGCCTAAGAGCATCTTGTAGAGTTTTAGTTAAGCCTAATTTCCTAGGCATTAATCCTAGTACTAGACAGTAGCCTTCGCCTTCACAAAAGTCTTAGTGCGTAGCCTCCTTATCATGAAGCATTATAAGGTTATAACTACATAGCACTAGCACTATACCCTTTTTAGATATATGTTAAAGCTAAGAATCGTTTAGCTAAATAAGTGTCTAAGGGAGCTGCTATACGCTAAGCTTACTAGGGTGCTCTTGAAAGAAATCCATTTAATAGAAACGATAAGATGATAGACGTTTTGGTTAACTAAGTATTACAGTACCTTCTTTGTACTGTAGTATTTAAGTATTAATATAATAAATACTAAAAGTACTTACATACATATATGTTTGCATATTTACGATTAACATTATGCTTTATATTAATATATATAAGCATATAACGGCTTAAACGTTAACTTTCTTAGGTCTTGGTTGCCAGGATCCGCTAACGGCTTTTCATCAGCGCAGTTTTGATGAGAGTCGGACAATATCAGATGCATATTACGGTGAAGGATATCTCAAGTGGCTGCCTCCAAGCAAACCCGTCCAATAGCGCGGTTAATGAGTTACTAGGGGTTAGGGTTTTGATGTTGGAGCAATTTCGTGCTCCTCGGGTTGTTAATAGTTCTAACGGCTTGCTTAAGGACTCGGCTAATGTCATGAGTAGTTTGCACGGTGGACATGATAAGAGGGACTCACGTAATCTGATGATTTTGTAAACTTGATGATAATTATTGTTAAAAAACGATTCCTTCCAGTCCTATGGAGATTAAGCCTAACTTTTCCGTTTGGTGCCTTCGATTTCCGAGGAATCCTAACATAGCTAAAAAGCTCTTGCAACCTAGCTAATGCAGCTGTTTAGTAATTTCCTCGCTAATCCAGCTATTTATAGCACTGCTGTGTCTGACATAAGCAATTGTTGACCTAATAGCTTACTTATAGTTTATATATAAATACCTAGCCCCTTTCCCAGCTCTGCCCTTAAAATCTCACTCTTCCACTACCCGCACTTTAAGAAATTCGTCTGCTTAATGTAATTATTTTATTAGCAATACAATAGATATTGAGCTATTATTAAATAGATTATTTCCATTGTTAGGATGCTTTGTTAGCTGCCTCCAGAGATTCTCCTTGAGATCCTCGAACTTTTGCCTGCTGAGGCTGCGAGGCAACTCCTCTACACTAGTAAGCATTACTTGTTTTAGTATCTCTTAGACTTTGCAAAGAGGGAGACTAACAATGGTCTTATGTACGCTATATACAGCGAGGAGAAGCATTTGCTCAGAAACATTGTTTTAATTAACTAAATCTACCCTAGCATAGAAGATAAAGTTATTAACGACGCACTTATGTGTGCTGCATAATAGTCCAACAAAGCTATGGTAAGCATCCTGGCAGCGCATCCCGGAAGCGATATATATTGAGCGATCGAGAGCGCGATACAGAGATGCAATATAAACATAGCTAAGCTTCTGCTGCAAGTCGGACATGTCAATCTCAACGAAACTAATCCTAAGTTTAATAGAACGCTAATACATAAAGCTATATTAACTAGCAAGGGGGAAATCCCTTATCTATTTGCTTTAGTAGCACAACTTTCGCATTTTAAATATTACGATAAGCAGGGCAAGACTCCATTACACTATGCTATGTGGTGTAGGCATATCGATATAATAGATGTATATATATTATTAAAACGCGCACATTTAAGCGTGGATCTCTAAGGTAGCAATCTCCTATTCGATCTTCTATTATGCGCAATAGAATATGAAATGGAATTCACCGCAATTGATATTCTGCGTCTCGAGGGGTTCCGACTTAGTAATAACCTATAAGCTAGCACAGCCGTTCTAGCGCGCTAAGCTAGCCTTGAGCTCTTAGCAGAAGAGCTATTGTTACAATCATTTGACAACAATTCTGTTGACCACTAACGTCTTAATGCTTCTAAAAATCGGCATAGGAATTCTGCAATTAAGTCTTGTTTAGTAAAGTCTTAAGTTAATCTTTAAGACAACGAGTCTATATAGTATGCTAGCGAGATTGGGGACTTCGAAACCTTTCGACTTCTATTGCTTTATGAAGACTATAGAGTATTTTATGATAGTGCCTGTCTATAATACGCAATTAGAGGTCGACATAGAAGCATTATGGCCAAGGTGCTAAGCATGACTATTAACATCAAGGACGATATTGTTTTACTCGCAGTCAAATTAGATATGCTAGACATAATAATATTAATGAGGCGTCACAAAAATACCTTAGCATAGATTAACTTAGAAGATTTATTTTTCTATGCTATTTAACACGACTCTACGGCAGTAGTACAGACGTTAATTGAACTACTTAACGTTAACCCTTGCTGTACTAAACAAGGCTGTACTATGCTATCGTACGCAGCAGAGAAAGGGTTCACACGCACTATTAGTCTCCTCTTGCGCTACCGCAAGGTTAATCCAACCTCTCCTAATATTAATGGTTGAATCCCGCTTAATTACGCACTGTCTAGCTATATGCTATGCCAGGAGAACCTTAAATTGCTAGCTTTAGACGATCGAATCAAGCCCTTAAGCTTCCCTAACCAAGGAGTGGCTTTAATAGCTTCTCTTTGAGCAGCGCGCAAACTTTAGCTTGTAAGGGCTCTCCGGGAAAAAGGTTTCAGGGACGAAAGATTTCGTGGGTGAAAGATTAAAAATGCGACCAGAACGGGGAAGTCCTGTTAGTACCTCTAAGATATGTCTGTGTCGCTGAGTTAACACGAAAATTCTGAAATCTTTTTCGCCGTTATTACGCCATCTTATCTTGTGGTTGTATTGAATGGAACATGGTCAACAGAACTTGAAGCGTCAACGCAAGCTTGTTACTGCATGAAAAGTGCGATGTATTAGGGCTCTTTTCCGACCGCGATCTTTTAACAGAAGGTTGATGGGCTAAAATAGGTGATTGAAATGCTGCATAGATCTTTAATGTTTTTGAGTTTCTGACAAAATTCTCCTGAGCTGATGCTGCCATACAATTCACCATTCGAAAGTGAGACAAACTGAAGAGAAGCTGCCTAACTATTCGCTTACTTTTTATCATCGTCTTTGTTTATCTGTTGGATTACACTTGTGTGTGTGTAAGAGGATATGTGGGTACACGGGCTGTAAGAGAAATGATACGTGGCCTCTGGGCCTGAGGCAGGAATTCAGGACGGGCGTGTCCAAGATTGTAGGGTTATTTATAGGGGGATTTGTTGAGATTAGAGTGGCACCTTCGGATATGACAGATGCCTCGTATTAGCTAGATTCGTACGATAGTGGAGGAAGGTGGCACGATGTCAAGGAATGTAGGCCTAAGGCCACTAAATTCCAGGGAATTTCCCGGTCACTGAAGGTCTATATAGAAGGGTCACGATGCCCGTCAGAGGGCATCATTCAAGTCAGATCATCACTATCAACATCACTGCTTGCACTCTTCAATATCTTCAATTCCCTCTATCCAATCTATTCCTGCCGATTGCCACTGTTACAAATTGCTCCCTTTCTACTCCTACGTATGAAGGTACATAACGCAACAGGATTTGGACAATGCCGTCAGACGAGAGATTCTTTATTGTTAAGAATATCTGCTTACGAAGCTGCTGACGAGGGTGGCAAAATGCTGATAATTAACTGATTTCAAAGCTGCTTATCAATTCGATGATTACGAATGCATAGATAGAATTGCAGCAATAAAGACGTAGAATTCCTCGTCAAAATTACTAGAATACAAGGACAATTCCACACATTCAGATATCCATAGCTGCTCACATTGTGACATTTATCCATCATCATAACACAGCTCATCCCATAAATGCAAACAAATTTGAACCTCTCCTATCTATTCCAACGATATCTTGCTCAATTATCTCGAAGAGTTGTTTTACTTTTGATGCTCTGGGAATCAATATATCACTATGAATTAATTCGGCCGCAGGCTGGCTGGAAATCTGTTTTGTTCAACTGGATATGGTTAGCTTTATGATGATTATATTGACAACGATAGATGTTGTAAGATACAGAATCCCTCCTTTGATAGACTCCTCTGAATCACCCCATTATACCCCCTTCAATACTCTTAGGGCGGGTGTCATATTATCAGTAGCTGTGACATTAGCCAATACATATACATACTTGTATACGTATGGCTCTCGGGGTTAAGGGTTGCAAAAAATCCTGTTTCCTCTGGAAGATTCATTGCCTGGCCTAGTGCTCATAGGGACAGGAAGCAAGGTCCGGAGGAAATGCATCAATAGAAGCTTGAATTAATTTTTTTATGGCAAAACGTTGGTGACCATTAGTTCTGAATACAATACAGTTAGTTGTGGACCCAGCAGGCATAAACAGAAACGGGTAGAGGTAGAATTTAGTCCCCCTGATGGTAGCTAAATCTGTCTCCTTTCCTCCCTAGATTTTTCACTCAGGAGCAAGAACATGCTCTAACATTATAATATAAGTTTCTCGTCGCTAGATATATGTAATAGTATAACCTTTATGACTTAATATTACAAGACTGCAACAGCTGCCACCATGGATTTCGATGAAAGAAGTTATAGTAAGTTTAAGAAACCCAGATATCGCTATAATGAAAAATTCTGAGGTATTATAGGCTCCGATGAGACACTCACTGTCTTGTCTCCAACTGACAGTACGGGCAGCTTGGCGGACTTTATCAAAGATACAGATTCAGAGTCTAGCATGAGTAGTTAGCCATAGACAAGAGAGGAAGAGTACATGGAAATATTGGACTATATTATTGCAGCATTAAAGGACTTGCGCCGTATGCTGTAGGACGACTCTTTGGCACGCAAGCCTCTCGTTGTCTAAGGCTTAACACACCCGAACGACGCAGGGGAATTTCTAAATAAGCATAAAGACTAGATAGACTAAGCCTTTACATATCTCTTTATAAACGCTAAATTAAAAACGTACCAGGTTTTACAGCCGTATATTTCTCTCTAAGTTCTCAATAAAATTCCTGGCATTTTCTCTCTATTTTAAAAACATGGAGAATATAATTCTTTCCGCTTTTTCCCTCTCAGAAAAGACTAAAAGCCGAGTGCTTCTGTTTTTGCTTGGAATGCTTTAGACTATAGAGCGAATTATTTGGCTTAGTAGTACCTAGATATAGGTTTGCGGTTTATTACAGATCCTGCAAACCACTTGGGTTATCGCAAGCTTTTTGGGACTATTCTGTGAACTTCTCGCTGTTGTCGTGGTACAATGGGGCTCAGGTTCAGCGTCCACTAAAAGATTACTGATTTGCTAAGGTGTGTTGGGTTATTTAGTGCCTCGCACTAATATTTTAAAGGTAAGTTTGTGGAAGCTGAGCTTGGACAGCTCTGAACACATCGTCAATACTCAGCGGGATAGCGGTTATCACGCTCAAGGTTGAATAGTTGAGGTTTCACAGCCGAAAGGGGCTTTTGATGTTAAGACATTAAGCCAGAATAAGCAATATAGTTAGCACAATCTTCGATCGCTTATTCATATATTAGATCGATATTTAATGTAAATAGCTTGGAGGCAGAGCCTGGCAATGCCGTATTGCTTGATTATGTTAATTAAACCTTACCGAAGCGCATACAAAGTTTTAATTAATCTCACAGGTGACAAGCAGTCTTGTTATTTTTGCAAAAATACTCTAACACTAGGACTAAAATACAGAATTTGCGGATTTGTATGTGAAAAGTCATAATGTTTATGAGCCTGTTCTAACTCTATAGCTACTCTGCGATAAATGCATTGCTATTATAAACTTCTTGAAATCCTATAATTAGAAGAACTGCGTTTATTATAAAGCTAGTGGGGAAGACTTTTCTGCAGTACAGGAAATGCTGGAGAGTAAGGTGCGTTTTATAGTAAAGCGACTATACAGATTACGTGCTAATTTGGATCTTACTAAGTAATTGTTTGTTAAGCAATATAAATGGAATTTCTGTTCTATATGCTACGAGTCTGTAAGTCTCTTGTATACGTCCTGTGGTTAGTTAGAAAACCTAAAGATTATTGCATCTGTTAATTATGCTAATAACTTTTAGGCTATGTTTTCTGCAAGACTTACTGGGACGTTTGCCTACTACTACAAGTGGCGGGCGATGGCTATTCTATTGGTTGCCCTATGTGTCGCACGCCGGTCTTGGCTCCCCTAACTTTAGCTATATCTCGCTATCTTGGACGGGAGATTATAACTCTAGATCTGTAGAAAGCGGACTGTCTAATCCGCAAGAACAGCTATAAGCTGACTTTGCTCGCTTGCGTTAGCCCCACCCCACCAAAAGTGGATGTGTCCTATTTGCGCACCTACGAAACCCCCACCAGTAACCAACTACTACCAACCGGTTGTTCGAGGGACATAGTTTGGGATCGCGTTTTCGCACATGAAGAATTATAAAATCTCACGGATATATTACAGTAATAAATGCATTCGTATTAATAATTAATACCCATGCAAGTGTTTAGAACTATATTAATTCACACAATCTCTTCCTTTTTTATATCACTTTTGCTTATAATACAGACCGACTTCGAGCTGCAAAAATAAATTCGATCTTCTCACTCTGTCTACGTTGTTACTGCTGCAAGTGAGAACATTACTCACTAATTGCGAACAGTCCCCCCAAGAACACAAAATGTCATCTGAGTACGCTACAACAACCAGAAAACTCATCTCTTATGATATTATATGTTCCGCGACAATAGAGCGTTATCTTTGCGGTCTCTATAAAGCTCAAGGAAGATATAACAAGGCTAAAGAGGTTTTACGTGGGACAATGGAGGATTTTGCGTTAGCATTACGCCGTGATAACGAGTCGGCTCTAACTGTGGTGCGCGACCTAGTAGAGATGCTACGCGAACAGGGTAAAGTCGACAGAGCCAAAGAGGTTTACCTGTAAGCACTCAGCGGCTTAGAGGAGATCTTTGGGCGCCAGCATTTCTCGACTTTATCTATGGTCTTCGAATATAGGTCTTTTCTTCGAAAAATCAGTTAACTTTAAGAGGCTAAAAATGTCTACGTCTAATCCTTGACAGGTATCTGGATAGACACTAAGAACCCTAGTCTCTTATTGCTGTGTATCCTTAATGAGCTTGGGGTGGTTTATGCAAAGCGGCGTAAGCTTAAACAAGCTGTTGAAATGTATTAACACGCAGTTCAGGGATACGTTAGGGTCGTCGGAAGTGATCATTTATCCACCACTACCGCAGTTCTTAATCTTGGATCTGTGTATAAGGACTAGGGAAAGCTAAAAGACGCTGCTAGAATGCTTAGTTAGGGGTTATTAGGTCTTAAAAAAGTCCACGGAGTTACTAACAAGTGAGCTATAGAGACGGCAAAATAGCTAACCGCGATATACATAAAAGAACGCAACTTAGGAGAGGCCCAGAAAGTATGCATTATAGCTCTGGGCGGCTCAGAGACAACCTTTAGTAGATGCCACGAGAACACCCTTGCCGTGGTCCTGGACTTAGGAATTATCTATAGGGATCAAATGCAGCTTAAAGAGTTAGACCAGATGCTTCGACGGGTATTTGATGGTTTCCAACAAACTGACCATGCTCTGCTTCCTGTTGTTCTAAATGTGCTAGGCACTGTGCACGCTTTGCAGGGCGATTATAGCAAAGCTGACGAAGAGTATGATTCGGCGACAGAATGTCTAAGCAAGAACTAGTAGCCAGGCGACTTTTTAACCCCTATTGTGTTATATAATAAGGGAATTATTCTCTAAGCACGTGGAAAGCTTAACAAGGCGGAAGCATATTTTCAGAAAACGCTCTAAGATTTCTAAACCCTAGTCAGCCATAGTCACATCACAACTATAGCAGTAGTGCTTAAGCTTAGAATAGTATATTAAGAACAAGGAAAGTTCAAGGAGACCAAAGAGTTATACCAGAAAGCGCTCAAAAATTAAGGAGAAGAGATCTAGTAGCTTTCACAGAATAATAACTACGAAGCAGCCCTTTACTTCTAGAGGATGTCTACAGTATGCATTACTCGCTGAATTAATAGCATAAATATAGATGTTTGTCTCACGTAACTAGTTAATGTCAATTAAAACATTTTGTGTGCTATTAATTAACTATGTGTGCAACGAGGCTTGATATGGTCGTAAATTATGCTGCTCGGGTATTGCCTAGTACTTAAGTTAACAAGCTTTTATTGGGTTTCTATCCGCTTGTTGACTCAGTTAAGCAATAGTTTTTGAAGCCAATTGAAAACACAATATCTGGACAAAACTCGCCGCATTTTTTTTATTTAAATAATTGTAAAACTAATTATGCTACAGTGCCGTTCAGGTTCAGTGTCCGCTGGGTTACTTCTAGAATGTTAGTGCGGGGCTACGAAATCTGCGGCCCACTCTAACATATTAGTAGAGGCTCAGTGGACGCTGAACCTGGACTCAACTGTACCTATTTTTCAAGCCTAAAAACTCTTTACTCAGTTTCCTTCTACTTGCTGAGTTATCTCAGTTAGTATAGGCAAAGCCTTTTCAAGCTCAACGAGATTTCTCGTCAATAAGTCTTGAGCATAATTCGCAGCGCGAGAATTGATCTGTAGCTAGGCTTTAACCTATAGTAGCTTTTCAGAAAGCTGCCTGTTGTCTGCCTCCACAACTTTCTTTTGCTTTGCTTCTGTCTCTAACGCATTTAATAGCTAGCAGATTTAATCTAATAGTCCTAAGTTCTTGGATGTTAAACGATTAATCTCTATACTAAAGCTAGGTTATACATTAGAGGGCTATTGGCTTATTAAAAATCAAAATTATGCAAAGGTTGCACTATCTTTGCTTACTATTAAGAGTTTTCTATTAGTAAAACCTAATTCTTAGAGAGTAGCTTCAAATGTTTCCCCCACCTGCTTTGCAAGAAGTCGATAGATTCTGACTAAATAGTCGCTTAAATTCTTAGCGAATATTAGGGCAAAAAACGTTTTATGTCCTAAAATTAGCTTCTAAACATATGCGTCGTTTGGCCTAGGGTTTAATCTGACTTCAGATGGCTTGATTGTGATACTGAGTCGATTATCTCTTAGATGTTAGAACAATACGCTAAAGTTAAATAATTTAACTCTATACAAAGGTGCTGGCACAACTATAGACAGCACTTATCTCTTTCCCGACGGCGATCCGTGTTACTTCGTCTAGTTTTTTCCGGCATGGTTTTTAAAAGAGGATTAACCAAATATTAGGCTCTAAACCGGCTGGTTTCCGCTGCTGAGGAAGTACTGTAAATAGGTGAATTAGATGTTATGTTCGTGAAATCAGGCGATCTTAGACCTTTTCTGATCATATGGTTAAGATACAGCAAGTCAATTTTACTACATATCTAGACACGAGCCCCCAATATGCTTAGTCCTTCTCCCAAAGTGTCAGCATGCTTCCAAACGCGCTAGGTGGTAACGGCATCCACTTCCAGCTATTATAAGGCCATGTTATAGTCCCGCGAAGATAGCTCGGGGAAAACAAAGGACTACTCGAAAGTAGAGTCCAATTTTTGCTTTTTATGAAGACGGGATGATCACCCGGGGGTGGATTTAGTAAGATAACGGTAGCTATTTTGCTCTAGCGATCACCACTAGGTGTATATAGCACTACGGGGACATGATTATGTGGGCCAATTACACCATATGGTTGTTTTGCATGCTCAAGTGGATTAACTAGCTGGTGAGTACTAGTATGTCAGCGCGCACTGGAGAGAGACCCGCGCGATGCATACGTCGCAAAATCACTTGCATATTTCCTAGCTCCACTGCTTGGTGTTTCTGCATTAAAAATTTGGTCTGACATTAAGTAGATAGGGTGTCTTAGGTTCTAAAATGCGCTGTTTATCGCCTATGCGTTTGCAGAAGAGTGTGGTAGACACTACGCCGCTAACTTGGTGGTCTGGTTCTTTCCATAAAGAATTTATCACCCCTAAGACACGGAGCAAACAGAGCTGGTTCTTGCCACGACTAAATGTCGAATATCAACTCACATAAGCCGTTTGTGGCGACTTTCCCCACTCACTGCCCGGATCCTGCTCATCTCACGGTAGGAGCAAATGCATCCGCAGCAACAGTATACTGTTTACTCACTAATGCTATCCACTTCTTTGGCGCAGCAATCGCATTCAAATGGCCTGATTGGGTTAATGTGGGATAGGTGGGCCATACGAAAAAATGGAGTAAACGATAATTAACGGGTTTACTTTCTTAGAATAAAAGGGGCAGCAGATTAAATCCAGATTATGCGCCTAAAAAGGGCCTATAGTAAATATAAAAGTTAGAATTATGTCTGCACCCCTGCACAGATAATAGATACATGCATTCCGTATCTGTCACTAAACGTTTTAACACGTTGTAGCCTCAATTATTACGGCAGAGTTTCAGAAAAGTTAAGCCACAATATTATTGGTTTATTTAAGTATTAGTATTTGATGTGGTATTATATGCCCTTTAAAAGTATAGAAATAGCAAATCGGGGCACTAATATTGTCTGTTCCACTCTGTTCTATAAGGGTTTTAATCCACGAACAGCCATCTATAAGGATACGGGACATTTTCCTTCTGAGCTCCGCGTTAAAGAAGCAAACTAATTATCTTATTATTATCCCTTGAGGCCGCTAAGGTAAGGGCTGTTTTGTTTTCTTCATCTATACCCTCAATATTAGCCCCTTTGTCAATAAGTAGCTTAACCACCGGGGCATCGCACGCAGTAACAGCTGCATGGAGTGGTGTTGCGCCGTTCGTAAACGATAATTTAATATCATATCCTTGGTCAAGGAAAAGGCAGACTATATCCTTGCCATAATTAATAGCGGCGTGAAAGTCTTCCTCTATAATTGGGGCTCCCTTGTCCTAAAGCGCCTTAACAATAGCATATAACTGAAAATCTCTTAGTATAAGCATTGCTTGTAACAGTGGTCGCAGGTGGTCTTTATTTATTAGTGCGGGATCAGCGCCCTTGTCGAGGAGAAGGCGAACACTCTCTACATTTCCATATCGCGATGCTATATGCAATAGTGTGTTGCCCAACAAGTCTCTAGCGTTAATATAGGCACCCCTATCGAGGAGGAGATAGATAGCTTCTGTTTTATTGTACAAAGCCGCAAGATAGAGGGGTGAGCGTTTTTGTTTTCCTCTTATATAGTGTTAGCCTCTTAATATTTTTTTTACGCGATATAGTAAAATCCACGAGTAATAGACTCTAAATTAACGTTTACTCCTGCTTGTAACGCATAATTTATTGCGTTTATTTAGCTCTTTTTAGCACTAAATCGTAATGTCTTAGTTAGATTACGTTTATATAATTGTTCCCGAAGCTATCTTATAAGCTTTAACTTAGTTCTCGAAAATGTGTTTAAAGAAGACACGTTAGAAAAATAACTAATTATTTCCATAAGCTCTAGTGGCAGGCTGGAAAGGAACGACTTTTCATGACGAGTTAAGTTTTTGCCTTGCTTATGCCTCTTAATGTCTTTACGTAATAACTTTTTACCACGTTTTAAGGCAAAATCTATGCTGTTTCGAAAGCTTTTATATAGATAAACTAGTAAGCTACTGTCCTTAAGAACGAATAACAGAACATAGGCACATTGATATAATTTTTAAATACATGATAGAATAGGTAGCGTTCTATATCATGGGTTGCCATTATCCAGCTGCTCTATAAACGGAAAAGGCTGGCTTTCTTAGTATTAATACTACACAATAACAAGCTATATTTAGATGACAGGAAACTTAGTTCCACAATTCACATCTTCGAGACCAGAAGCAGGTCGTGTAAATTTACACAATTCGTTACTACGCGGGTCTTCGTATTTTTTTTTTTAAAAGAGTGAACCCAAAGAGAAAGCTGTATCTCTAAGAGCAAACTCTTTAATTTAGACTTGGCATAACTGTAACGCGGCATAATCTACCACGCCTTGGTGAGTTGTTGAAGCCGACTAACGGCGCTTCTGGCGGATAAAAGTGGCTGGAAAACCATTCAACGCCAAACCCCTTAACAAAGAAATCCTATCATTAGAAGTCAATTCTCTCAACTAGATCGGTTCACCTCTGCTGCGCAGGTAAGTCTTTCTCTCATTGTCTTGGTCTATTTATTGGTTTGATAGGATAGTGCCCACGAAGCCTGATAATCGCATTTGAAATGATTCCTCTTAAGAAAAAGTGGCACGCCTATTGAGGGGCACCGTTTACGCACTAACTAACTAATTTACGATCTTGCTTAATTAGATGTACTGCATGAACGTGGATTAGCACAGTTTATTAATCGTGGTAATTCTGTATCTCAAGCATGCTAGCCACAATGCATATTACTGCTAGTCTTAGTGAATGATAATACTTAGCTAACCATTAGATGGGTCAGGAGACTAAAACCCAACGTATCACGAAGTGAGCAGCTATAGTCAGTCTAGTTTCTCGAGAAACGTCGTATTGAAACTCCTCCAAAGAAATAACCTAAGCTAAGGATTTGTTTCGCGGATATCTTAAGTACGCTATAGAGGCCCTTTTCTGCGCCTTTTGGGTTTTCGCCTGCTTTTAAACACTATCTTATGTTTTGCGACTAAATCTAGATGGAGCGCTTGCTCAGGCAGTTCCTATTTCTCTGTATATCCTTCAAATTCTGTTAAGTATCGCGCTTTCCTATTCCGTACTATAACCCTTTTTATAACTACTCCTTCATAAAATCCTTTAAAATCTCTTCCTTTAAATTCTTTTCGCAGGTTCTTACTGATGTCCTCTTCTAAAACAAATCCATAGCTTCCATTCTTCTATCTTAAGTAAAACTAAACCTTGCGCCTATAACACTATTTCCCGAGTAAACAGGCTACTAGATATTGACTATTATAAGCTAATTCCGGCTCTACTGCTATCTTATCTGCCTTTGGTATATCTTGTGAATATCTATTCTAATTGGCTTCTAACTTAGATGATGCAGAAGTGTACTCTAAGGCAAGACTTATATAATCTTCACAGAGGAGCATTAGGTCTATGATTATCCCCTCATTTGTATAGATGTTGTTTTGAGAGGCTTCAGGATTTAGAAGAGAAGGATTATCGTCTAAGAGTTGTTCCTTGTTATATTTAAAGTCTATTTCCGAGGATAGAGTACCAGGTGTGCAAATGCTTCCTTCGTCCCAGACAGGAGAATGTGTCTCGTTCAGTTGCAATGCCGAGGCGCTTGCAACCCCATCTTTCCAATTCGCTCCATTTAACGGCCGTTTTAATAATAATGTTGGGCTACCATACTATATGAAGCGCACATTAATACTGTTTTTCTTACTGAGTAACTCTAAGTCCCCACTTATCAGGTCGTCGTCCCTTAGTGTCGGGATACTATAGACGTCGTTAAGATAGTTCTAGAAAGATTCTAGTAATAAAAATACAGCCGGACATCTTGTATCAAGACAATTAAGGCTTGCTTAATTATCCTGGATCCTAATGTATAAAGATATGCACTTCGAGATATGCCTTCTCTATGCTGCTCTGTCGGAGTACTGTCGCAGCCGTTTAACATCCCCCGGGTCAGTCCGCCAGATACACACAGGGCAATAGCTAGCACAAGCGACGGCATGGCGAAATGTAACCAGGTTATAGCGAAATGGTATTTCGTTCATTTCTACGTGAGCTTCACAATGCTTAGCCCACGCCATAGAATTTGTTACCTACTCGCTACAGATAAAGCAGAATTTTGCAAAACTATAGAGTCTAAGATATAATTCTTTGTAGCAGCAATAAACATATTTCCATTGTTTTTCAACAGGCAAACTGCAAAAGTACTAATTAGCAATCTAGCACTGCGACAAGGTGGCAATTGCTTACCTTGCTATTTTATGTTAGCACTCTTAAACAGGATAAACGCTATTCTTGGGCTAAAGAGCACTCTAATACGCAACTCTATAATCCGTATTACGCAAATATATTAAGTCTTTAACAGTCTGCTTTTATATTTCGGTTTGTGGAAAGACTTAAGCTTGCATAGTTATCGCAAGCCTTAGCCGCTCTAGAGGTAGCATATGCTTAATTCGATTGAAATAACTTTTGTGCTAGTCTATTTCTTTATAATCCTTATTAGTACTTTCGTAATTAAGTTTCTGCTCAATTTAAGCCTTTCTTAGCTTGTTCTGCATAAGCGCTTTCCGCCTACAATAGCCTACTATGCGCTGCATTTTCAAAACAGCAGCGTTATCCTTCGGGTTAGCAGCAGCGATTCTCAATGTGAGCTTATTTATCTCTTTAGTAATAGAAGAGTACTCCTGGCTGCTTTAGAGCTCTTGAGTTTTTTTAGTAGGCAGACGAAATTTTAAATCCAGGTTCTATCTTATTATTACTAAGAGAAAATCTTCTGCTAGATCTTTCCAAGGTAACAAACCTTGGTATATAGCTACTCCATCCACAGAGCAAACGTTTGCAAAATAACTTTAAATAAGAACGTTTGTGTTGTTTTGCGAAGCAAACTTTAGAATTAATCCGAGTAAGTATCTAGCATCTAAGATAAGCTCTAGATTAGTAATTATAGCTAAAAAGATTGATGAAGTCTTACCGTTGCAATTAATAAGTGCTTTACGGCGTATAGAGTGAATGCTAAGTCTATTTGTTAAGCTAGCCTGTATAGCCTAATCTGATGCTTGCTTACCCCACGCAGTGGGACATCTTGCCTTCATTGCTAGTCCGTCCGCACACCATTCTGGAAATACTAGTTGTTTAAGGATATCGTCTGCCCACTCAAGAACGCGATATTTACGGCTTTTAGGTGGTCTTGCTTCTAATATTTCATTAAGCGTGCGATAGTGTGCTAATGCTTTGGATGAGATGACATTAGCTAGCCAATGTACGATAGGCTGGGCCATGAGAGGTAGATAAAGCCCCTCTGAGATGTTTATCCGTTTAGCAAAAGGATGCTTAGGTCTATAAGCTGGTTAGTCATTAGAATCTTGGCTTATACGCAGTGACTACGCACTAATTAATATTTTTCGCCTTACAAAACTCCCTTGTGAATTTAAACTTTATGTCTGGCTGTCCCTCGTAGTAGCCGATTATACATTCAAGGTCCTGTAGTTTACACTTAACACTCGGTCCAGTGAGTCATGACATAGCTCAGCTAACATACCTTATATGTTGCCTGGCAAACCTTAGCTAATCTTGCGGAAGTATAGCAGTGCATATTAAGCATGTTAGTATTATCCACTTAACTGCCTTTATGAATATAATTATACCAGTCTTCTCCCTAGTGAAACCCTTGCATTATTATGTAGTTATTAAGTGTAAAGTATTTTTTTAGAACTTTAGCTTGCTTCCCGCTTAATAGCCTAATTTTTTTAGCTAGTTTGCCTTTAATATACTATTTTATAAGTAAGCAAGTGCATTGTTCTTATGAACAAGGGGAAACCTACCAGCGCCATAGACTGGCTCACTTCTGCTGGTATTTACAAGTTTACTGTAACGTTGTCTCGGTTCTAAGCACTGCAAAACTTTCGAATTTAATTACGCACGCTATGTACTATAGCTCGTTGTTTAGGGTTGTTTACCTTGACCCGCCCTTTCATCGTGTGAGCAACGAATTCAGCAAAGTGTTTCAGTGTCTGCATGTCTTGCGGAGTTGCTCGTGGAAATTGCTTCACATATCTAATCGTGTTAGTATTTCCGGTTATACTTAACAATAGGCTTATGCTTACGAATACCATAGCTTAAGCGACTTCTTGTATTGTTCTTGGCTCTTCAGACTAATTATGCGGTAGACGAAGTGTGGTGTGACATCAGATTTATCCAAGGTTAGACCATCTTCCACTGCCTTAGCAAAAAGTAGGTCAAAGTCCCGCTTTTGCCGCTTCTGGCCAGAATTCGCGCGAGGCATCTTTTGAAAAATTCAATAAAGTATAAGAAGGTAGAGAACACTAGTTCAGATTTTGGAGCGGAAAGGCTGATTTAAATAGCTACAGTGCAGTGCGGGTTCTGCCTGATTCCTAAGGCAAGCTCCATTATCCGCAGGGCTCAGTTATCTATGATCTCCAACTTTCTTACGGTTTGATTATAAATCACTCAAAGCTCAGGGGCAGCTCAGGAGCAGCTCAGGGAGCCGAATTGAGCTCAGTGAGCATCAGGTGATTAGCGCCTGAGTTTGCATGACTAAAAGCGGCGGTGCAAAGCGTCGTGATTCACGTTGAATAACACAATAAAATAGCTAGATCTGACGTGGGCTACGCTGGTCGCTCACGTGACGGATCCGACGTATAAAAGGTCGAATACAGCCCGTCAGTAGATAGAAATCAACAACTACCTTAAAAACCATCTGAGAACTAACTTGTGCATTGCCTTTTTTTGTCTTCCTTTATTAAAATACTTATAATACTAATACTATAGCTAATATCGATAACTAATGTGTTACGTCCAGCATCCCACTAGTTATATCCTGCACGTAACGTGCTACAACTAGCACGTAACAGGACTGTACGTAAATTAAAAGTTAAGTTATTTTGTTATCTTTTATAGTTAAAATAGATTTATTAAAGATAAAGATTATAAGGGGAATCCTAACCCTAAAGGTTTTTGTAATTAAACTATTAAAAGAAGTATAAAGAAGGATAAGATATTTAAGATATATAAAGAACATAAATTACCCTTAGTAAGTTAGGTTTTTAACCTATAATATTTCTTATTGTTCTCTGTATTTATATTCCCTTTTACCTAACCCTTTATTATATAGTGAATATCTATATTAGACTGTCTTTATACTAGCTATAGAGAAGTACTCTAGTCTGATAACAAATTAGGAGGCCTACACAACGTTATTTTTAAGAGTTAACAGTTATTTAGTATGTGGGCGGAAATGATCCTCTAGGGTGACAAGGTTGCATTCACGTGAGTTGTAGACTTAGCTAATTTAGTTAGATTAAATAGTATAGCTATAAGTAGCGCGATTATGCCCTTCTAGAGGCAACAAGAAGAATTATCCAGGAATTAATAAAAGTTTTCCCCCGAAGTTTACTTAGCTTTTATACCTTATATATTTATTTATTATTTTATTTAATTAAAGTGCGTAGTTACTCCACAAGAGGCAAGGAACCTACAGAACTATTTAATCTCGGCAATAGGAAGACTACTACGAATTACTAAAGGTCTTTGCGAGAAGCCTTTACCTTAGTGTACGGAGCGTTGCTAGGTGTGTGTCAGACCTCAGTATACGTGAGTGTTGGGGGTGTGCCTTTTGGGTCGACAAATTAGTAACCTAGATAACCCTATGCAAACCATAGCTAGACGGGATAGTCACACAACAGGTTAAGGTCCTAGAGGACGCGCGGCAATTATTACCCAAGCCCCCACTAGAGTATACTGACTGGTTTAAACGTCAACCTCACACGGTTCAAATCGATCTTGCAACAGGTGGTAACGGTGTTATTTTCCACGAATTGACGCACGTGATTAGGGAAAATAATCGTACACTCCACAAAGAACCCGGATCAGGATACTATTAGGAAGGTGTCTCCAAGCTAAGATATAGCGAGGCCACGAAGAACGCCGATAGCTATGTGTATCTCGGCATTGGAGCAAGATTGATCTCTCCGAAGGGAGGGCAGCAACCTATAGCGGTTTTGCCTCATAGGCAGGTCGAGAGGTTAGTTGGTATAGGCGGCATAGGCCACAAACGCGATGCTCCTCCGGGACTCGTGACGTACATTGCAAAGCCGTCTCCTTAAACCTTTCCACCCAGGCCGCCTCCTATGAATGTACCAGACAACAACAAGGATAAGGGCAAAAGAAAGAACAAGGAGACTCATACTATATGCTCCAAAAAAACTGGGATAAGTTGCAACCCAACATTCACGACCGCAACCACAGCCACAGCCACTTGCAGTAGGGCCTATCCCAAAGTATTTATCCACCCACTAAACAAGAAATAGGTAGATATTTAAAACAGCATCTTTAATGCTTTTAAGAAGGCGACCGTTAAAGATATTACTTAGACACCCTAAATAACAGCCGTGGTAACAAGTGAAACGAAGACAATAGCCACAAAAACGGCCACTGCCCCACAAACCGCTAGCTATCACAGCTTTAAAGCGTCGAACACGGTTTCAGAAGGTGCAAAGACGGCTATTAGTAGGGCCCCGAACACGGCAGAGACGGTCATCGTCACTGGCAAACCAATGTCCACGACCAAGACAACGGCCTCCAAATCTCTAACGACAATGGCAAAGCAGATTAAAAACACGTCTTCCACTACTAAGAGACCAAAATAAGGGGCGGTTCTGTGCTCCTGCCCTTAGTGTCGACCAGGGATACCAAAGATGCCGGTGATCTCCGGGGTTAGCGGCGGTGGCTTGTGTGCCTACACGATCTTTACAACGGCTTCACCTCGATCAACGGCTACATCAACGCAGGAGCCCAAAACGCTTAATTATTAACGGGGGGACGCTGTTAAGTACTTGCTATGAATTACCTCTAAAACAGGGTTAGGCCAGCTCATAACTATCTGTACGGGAGTAGCAGTACTCGGAGCTGCTAAAGAAATATGCTAGAAAACGCTGTAATACACATTTGAGACGTATACATCACCACTACTACGCTGTTTTATATAGAATATGGTAATCTAACTATGACCTAAGACAATGCTCTATATGTAAAATCTTATGGCTTTTTTTTTTCTGAAGTTTTTTTTTTTTTCTTTTTTTCGGTTTTTGCGATATTTTAAGTAAATTTTAAGGCATTACGATGTGTGGTTAGATGCACTATTAGGGCCCCCAAGCGCCGACTGCATACCCTACTTAAACCCCACTAGGTTAATGTGAATATATTCAAAATAAAGACAACGGAAATTACGTTTTTAAGCGTTACTACACTTTTGCTCTGGTAGTCGATTAGTCATTTGTTCCAACAATGATAGATTCGCGATATACATTCTATAAACTCCAGACTTCCGTAGACAACATAAGTTAATAAAGAGGGTTTAAAACTACGAAAGACACAACTCAAAGTTGGATATTAAACATATCTAATATTAATGCCTAATATACTACGTCTCCACTAACAAATGGCTACCTAGTCCACATAGATATTAAATTCAGTCAGACTCATCAGACGTCCAAGTAGGGCTGTCTCTTTCCACCCGTATCTCATCTTCGAGCCCAAACTGGATGACCACATTGTACATGGCCATTGTGAGACTGTTACCTACGACTGGCACCCAATTGTACCTGTCATATGACCCATAACGACATGGAGCGGCCATAATTGAGACTTTCTTACCGGATTGGATGAATTCGGCATCGAACGATATCAGACGTTCTAAATGCACATCTCGGAGCCGCTCAGATGGAGCAGTCATGATTCTCATCTGATGATCGAGCCTGAATCTGCGCAGACAACTGCGACGAATTTGCCGCGACACACCTAGACAGTTGATCCACGTCTCGTGATCTACAAGGCCAAGAATCTGCTCGTACAGCTCCAGAGGAAGTCTTCCAGAGGATGTGGTAGCTGTTCGGCGATTCCCGGCGACTTCGAAGAAGTTGACGAGCGCAGTACATCCTGGAAATTCCTCATGCATGGTTCGTGCTGTCCACCTGTGATGCGACATCATGATCAACTCTCCTCTCCGACGTCGTCTCTCCATCCCCGGCTTCGCCTCTGGCCGCTCTCGAGGATGGGAGCTGGTGCAATAGTCCATTCGCAGAGGTGAAAGAGTGATAGGGTCGCTCAATTGAACGAATGGCTTGTTGTCGCTGCCCAACGACACCTCAGCCAAAACCACTTTGAATAGTGATAAGACAACAACCTGAAAGTGTTTTCGCCCCTGATCAACACCATAAGCAACAGCTCTTGTGATAGACTTGCCGTCCGGCGCTCTTGTAAGACTGACCAGCACGTCGTCAAGCCAATAGGTGGTTTCAGCAGGTGACACGCCCGGCCGTTCCCCAGGCCGATGGAACATGGTTCCGAATGGAATGGGTGGCTTTTCCTCCGCCGCTTGAGCCCTCTCCTGGTCAATGTACCTTTCCGGCTGGATTCTTTTCGAAGGGTTGGGGTGGAACCTGGCCTTTCCGGAAGCAATGGAGACGAGAGCAAAGCAAAGCTCGCGAAAAGGGAAAGAGTCTGCGGTCCACTCCAAAGCAAATTGGGTCATTTGTGATTGATAGGTCTTGAGCACTCGAGACAGAACGTACGTGAGAAACAACTTTTGATCCCCGTCGATGTTAATCGTTGGAACTACAACGCTGTGACTGTATGCGATTTTGTTGTCCAAAGTAAGGGGTGATAAGGCTGGCGACGTAATGTGTCCCTCTGGACACGTGTCCAAGGAAATCGTTAGTTTGCCCCTGTAAATGCTCTTTTTGATGGCGCGAAGCCACAGATTATCCTGACGCGGGATGTTGTTCATCTTCCAGTGAACACTGCCGTTCATAGTAAGAATTTCTTGATCCAAGTTTGTGATGTACGTATACTCGGCGCTAACATCAGGTAGCAACGGAAGCTCGGAAGGTAACTCTATAAAATCACTAAAGGCATGGTGACCATCTGTATCTGTGATAGAATCGACATCGTCTCGTAGCTCATAGACGTCATTTTCGAGTTCATTTTCAAGGGTCGCATATTCTGCTCGCGTGCGCTCGAGCCATGCTATATAAGTAGTGAGCCATTTGCAGATTGAGATTCGCGATAGTCTTTCGCTCACCGCGGTACTTTTCCTGATCGGTTGGGACATCTGCAACGAGGCAAGAGCCCAATCCCTCAAAGTAGCTGTCTAAAGAATTGTAACGAACATAGTAACGCCTATTGAAGCGAACTATTATGAGGCCGCGAGTTCCCATTGTGCGTGATCAAGGAGCTGCTAATTAATATTGTGGCGGCTATTCTTGACAATATTGATGCTATAGGAGAATTAGCAGGGTTTTTTTCTTTCATCTTTATTCGGCATTGGTATTGTATTCGATCGGGCATCAATGGCAATCGTTAACGAGCCAACGGCCCAAGTGCTTGAGCCATGCACGGTGGGGCCAAGACACGTGAGGTTGGTGCCTAGCCAATTACACTACAGGTAATTTGCAGCTTGAAAAAAGCACGCAGAGGTTTGGCCCAGCACTAATGGCCGAATCGAAGTATCTAAAACAAGATAAGTAACAGGTAGTGATCAATTCATGACGGCTTGCGTCGGCAATGGCGGGGCATAACTTGGTTTCGCAAATAATGATTAGCTTTGACGAGCCACAGAGAACAGCACATTGCAATCCTTTTATGTATTGCAATTGCAAACATCTGTATGACGCGAACAGCACAAACATTTAAAAAGATGCACCTTCTACATTAATAGATAGGTCTTTTCATATAAATTTAATTATAGTATCCACCACGCTGCTGCCATACCTAGACGTTATCGATTTAAACGGGTAACTTTCTAGCTGGAAGCTTCTAATTGATCGCGACCGTCCATTCAATTCCTTCAATTCTTAGGGTACTTTACTTCCCCTAGACAGGCTGAACCAGCAAGAGCAACAGCATCTCTAGCAGCTCTATTATTAAAATTATTAGAGCTGTACGTGTGGAACTTATAAGCAAGTCTTCCCTAATAGAAATGATACGAATTAGCTTTTGGCTGAAATGAATGCTTAAGGCATTAACGGGAGAAGGACAAAGCAACTATCATGAAGGGTATAAAGGGAAGTATTATGGGAGGAATCTGAAGGGTCAGAAACTCATAACAATCATTATCACTATTATCATTAATACATATATTTTGAACGCTTCAGTTCATCCTAACTGTTGCTCCTAACACTTCTTGCTTAGCTCGTCTATCTTTTATACCTCTAATAGCTTAGTGCTAGGGCTTAGCCGCATGTACACCCTTACCGCCCGCGTTATGTTTTTCCTCATTAATATTAATATTTCCAGTGTCTCTTAGAACTGCACGAAAATATTAATTAGTACAATACTATAAGGCTTTAGTAGTGGCGGCATTATTCTACAAAATAACATAATTGTTTAAGACTAGGGTCTGATGCGTGGAGTGTATTTAAACATAATTAGTTGTGTTTAGGCACACGGCAGCGTTATTAGGCTCGTTAATAGAGGTACTCTAGCATATAATGCCTTATAGGTATAGATATAAATATTCACGCTCTCTGCTCTTTAGCAAACTATGGCTCTTTCGGATCAAAATTCCCTTCGTAGGCTTTATAGTCATAACCACATCTGCTTCCCTGAAGACCTTAGTGTAGTAACCTGGACACAGGTACTTCTATAAGGCCCACAGACGGTATTCTATAGAATGCCATAACGCTGATAACAAATTCACTATAGTATTATCGACTGAAGCGACGTGTTTCCTGTCTCAATTGTCACCTCCTCCACATACCGGAAAGAAACTACCAAACTAAACAGTCTCGTTCGAGGCGGCCAAACTTAAATTCAAAAGTCTACCGTGTCATCTGCCGCCGTACGTATTCCAGAGTGCTACGTTGCAGAGTATTCGGTTTGTCTAATAGCCGTTCGTATACCGTATCTTCCACCTGAAGTGAAGTGGTTAGAAGGCTCTAGGTGACTTAATCTATCTTACTTTCTTGAACACCGATTGTTCTCTGAAAAGCTTTTAATAAGGACTAAGTGGTTTCTAGGGTGGCGTGCTGCTCAAAGACAATTATATTGCATATACTCGGCCAATAGTAGAATATATATTTGGTTCCGTAATTACAATAACTAAACAAAGTCGGGCGCGGTTGGGTCACTTGCCGTCCGGATGACGTCTCTTATCTCTCTGGCGGCGGATCATGGCCGGGATGCTTTTGCGGAGCGTTGCACGAATGGCACTTGTTCCACATGGATGATTGGCCACTCCAAACAGGATGTTGCTTGTTGGATTCCACCACGAGCTGTCTTAAATAAGTAATGCTTATGCCCAGCGTGAGAATACAACAAAGAGAGTAACCATAACAATGCGGCCATATCAAGCGGGTAAAACTAACAGGTTGCACTTCCTTTCTTAAACGAGTTCTTGAGCCACTGTCGCTTTAACCTGCGTAGCTCCTGAGCTTCAGTGAGCAATCCTAAGCCACCCTAAGTTCTATGAGTTAAATGATACGCCCAAACTCTCTATAATCTAATTGCACCACGTAGCCTCAGCGTTGCTGCTTCGTTGACCCGCTGAGGTCGGACAGCGGAATAGCTGACTCCTAATTACACACATAGAATAAAGCATTAATATAAAAGAAATTATGCTTATATGCTTTTAACAGTTTTCTAGAGCTATTTAGGGTTATTATGAGACTATTTAATTTAATTTTACTCACATTATCAGAGGAATTTATAGAAGATCGTGTTCAGCACTTTGACGTGACACGGGACCAGACTCTTCGCACCGCCAATGTAGACTCCGTTCTAGGCTACTTCCAAATGACCGCAGCGATTCGCTAGGCTAACCCGTGCTTGTTGTGCGAACGAAAGCTTCAGCACAATATACACAATCTCCATACGTTCTTTCCTAGCTACGTGAGAAAGCCTAACTCTGATTACGAATTCAATAATGAGATGCTAGCTAGGAAACAAGGACAATTGCACCGCTCAGATTAATCATAGCGGCTCACTTCGTCACACAATCAAATAAAGTTTGGATTTTTTTAGTTAATTAATACATATTTAATAGTTTTTAATTAGTCTCTCTATCACTACTACTACTCGTGTCCCAAATAATACTTTCAGCAGTCCCCCTACATTTCAATCGTTAATCCAGTTAAATCACTTTGGTAAAACCAGACCCAACCTTTGCTATCCGACTCGCCGCTATGCAGGCCACTAATGCCATGAGCAAGGCACCGCACCAAGCTATCAGCCCGTTCCAGTTCATATGCTCTCCAAGAATGGCGCCGGCAATGTGATTACTGATCAGAACGCCAAAATCGACCGTAGCAAGTGTCATGCCTATTGCTAAAGCGGTTCTTTTGTGAAAGTACTATGAGACAACCGCCGGTGCAGGTAGATATAGACAGCCGAAGCCGAGACTTATCATAATAGCCTACGTTTAGAAAAACATGCTAGCACTAATGTGTGATGCTAACAAGAAACATGCCAACTACAACGAGCTTAGAACCAGTCGAAAATAACAACTAAAGGTGGCTAGCGTTGACGGCCGGTCCGGCGACGATGAATATGTCAAGTCTGTCACGTGCGTGTGCCGGGTTTGTCCCCACTTTCTTGTCCTTCACCATTCTGCAGCATTGAATTGTCTCGCGTATGATCTTCTACTTGACTCTCTCTCTATCGCTTCGAAAAAAAAAAAAATCCATCGACATGACTTTCCTTGCTCGTCTTCTTGGGCTCCGTCCCTCACCACCAGCACCGCAGCTGTACCCCACCGACGAGGTGGTACCAATGCACCTCTTTGATAACAATAGCATGATGCGTTCATACGACTTGTTCTGGACATTTCGCTTCGAGGAGGTACTTGATGCCGAAAAGTTAGGCAGCTCCCTTACGCATCTTGTAGAGACGGGCGATTGGAGGAAACTCGGTGGCCGATGGAGACTCAATGTAAGGCTCTCACGCCTCCTCCTACCCATGCCTACGCCGTAGGAGCTGCCACAAATTTATCACCCATGTCATAAAGTGAAACCAAAGTCGCTAACTTTAGTGTGCCTACTCTCTAAGCCTGATGGCAATCTCGAGGTTCATATTCCGCGCCCGTTCACGCCTCAGCGGCCCGCTATATATTTCACACAGGAGCATTTTGACATCAACATCAGTGAGCACGCCCTGGCGTCCAGTTTCCCCAAAGCTGGCGAGAGGGCGGAAATCTTCCCAAGCGCCGTTAACCTCGCCCCTCTGGCATACGGACCGGGCGCACCACGATGCATAGACGACTACCTACGGGGGGACTTCCCCCAGCTGTCCCTCCACGTTGTCACCTTTCAGGATGCAACACTGGTGTCGGTCAACTGGAATCATGCAATGACTGACCTAGGGGGCTTTGCGGCTATCATCAAGGCATGGGTGGCTTGTCTAAACGGCAAGGAGCCGCCTCCATTCATGAGCATGGATGATGGGATGCGATGTCTTTACGAGAGCCCACCCGAGGGCCAGAGGCCAATCATCGAGGACATGATTCTGTCCGGTTGGCGCAAGGCCAGCTGGATTATGTGGTTCTTGTGGGATCAGGTGTGGACAACCACCGCCTTCAAGTCTCATACCATCTGCATTCCCAAACATCAAATGGACGTCCTCCTGCGTAACTGCAGGGCCGAAGCGGCCGAGCTGGCCGCTACCACTGGATCCGACCCCTTCATTAGCGAGGGTGACATTGCTATGTCATTTGCTGTGCGCATAGCAGCATGGAGTTTGCCGGTCGGTTCACGTCGATCAGTTGCTGCGACCGGGGCCGTCGATGCGCGGTATCGCGTCCAGCATCTGCTTTGTCCTGACGCGGCATATGTGCAGAACGCACCGTCTGGTATAGTTGTCATGCGTCGCGCGTCGGATATTCTGAACATTTCTGTTGGTGAACAAGCTCTGGGAATGCGGAGAGACCTCGCAAAACAGGCAACGGAGCCTCAGATGAGAGCCTCGGCAGCCATGGTTGCCCAGATACTAAAGGACACGGGAAGCCTGCCTCCAATGGGTGATGCCAGCTCATTCTTTACCACTTGCTCTAACTGGAGCAAGTCTCAGTTGCTGGAGATAATGGACTTCAGCGCAGCAGTGACCACGTCTCGTATGGCGAACGGTGTCCAAACCGCCAAGACACAGGGCCGCCCTGTTTTCTACCACTCCCGATTTTTGACGATGGGAACTTTTTCCACCTGTCTGCTGGTTGTTCATGGTCGAGATGCCAATGGAGACATGTGGATGTCTGGGCATTCATCTCCTCGTGCCTGGGAGAAGCTCATCATCTTCATCAACTCCCAAAAGTAGATAGATTTAACCAATCATCAGTCATGTTTGCATCTCAAAAAGCGCTAGCTTCTATTTCACGAATGGTATACTCTGCGGTAATCAAGTGCGATTTAAATTTTCCTAATATAAACAATGTTTGTGTACGATTATGTTTCAGACTTGTAAAGATTCCTTCTCCACTCTTGCCGTCAAACCTCTTCTTGAGGAAGCACCTGACCAGTTCCCTTCTCGATACGGTAGGACTTGGTCACGACTATTCCCGTCCTATCCGATTGGTGCGGTCGTTCGGGCATGATTACGGGTGCAGGAGAATTGACCAGTTCATGTCTGGGTCCGGAGCCGCCGATTCCTTCATGAAGCTCGGAGGATTTATACATGTGTCCGTCTGCGGACCTTGCCAGATTCTCCGTGGAAGTCTCAAGCGTATTTTTTGCAGCTCTTGCAAAGGCACTATTATAGCCAGAGGGCGATGAAGATGACGATGACTTGCGTGGCTTCATATGGTGGCTGGGGAATTGCCTCTCGCGCGACGCACTAGATTCTCGTCGCCCAAACCTCGAACTGAGGGATTGAAACAGAGGAGACTCGGGTATGATGACAAACATGAGATGGGCAAATGATGGCATGCAAGAAACGATGATGGCTACATAAACCTCGACGAGACTGCGGAAATTTGTCAGGGCGGAGAAAGCAATTGTTGAGTGGCTGTATCAACCTACACGCAAGGATAAAGCTGGGCGTTGGCCCAGGTAATGTCTTTGACGCTGAGCGAGCGGATGCGAAACACTAGGCCGATCATGCTGGCAACGACACCACTATGTTTGCCATTAGCGAATCTACGCAGCCCACCAAGCAGTCCGGGGTTAGGATCAGAGATGGGAGTTAACCTACATGACTGCAGTACCAAATACACCAAAGAGTTTAAGACGCTTGGCACCTGTCCTCAACTTCAAATTTGCCAGCTGAGGCAAGGGGAGCAGGAAGATGTAGAGATCTAATAGCACGGCCAAGGCTCCCTGCTCAACACCCACCGAAGTCATCTTGCGCACGCGATTGAGGGCAACCGGGAGAGCGACCAGGTCGTCCCACGTCTCGCCCGCTCGAGGCACGCTGAAGACGGGCACGAGAATAAGGTTCTGGAAGTAAATGAGGAAGCAGAAAATGAGACCGGCCCAGATGGCAATACGCATAGGGCGCGTTACCCCGAATATTTGACGAAGGAGCAACAGGATCGCAGCTTTGGAGGAGAAGAAGGCTACCGGAATAAACATTTGGATAATGAAGTTGAGCTGAATGGTGCCAATATCTGTTACTAGATGGCCAATAAAGACGACTGAACGGCTCGGCGGAATTGACATACCTTCATGTATTGACCGTCAAACCAACACGCCCTGACGTCCCATTGATGGCGCATGTACTTGAGTGCTAGGCGAAGTTGGCAGAGGTGTCAGTTTCATTTCTCGTCGTCCTGAATTATCGAGTCGCGTCAAACTTACTGGTAAAAATCACGCTCATCAAAGCCAAGCTTGTCGTCAGGCCGACGACGGCAAGATCTTGTTAACTGATTAGCTATGGCCGGACTCACTTGGCCGATGGTACAGTGCGGCGACTGTCTACGACGACAAGGTCTCAAAATGATAATCGTAACGGGGGTGTATGCGTACAATCAGCAACGTCCATTCGTCGGAACCCGAGCCAAACTCTGGCGGCGACAAATATCGTTGCCCATGCTGCCATGATCGAGGAGACGCCAACCAAGGTCGGCGCCAGAGTCACGGACGGATTGTCGAATTCTGGAGTGTGGCCCGCCGGCGGCTGTAGGGCCGGGTATTGACAGAGGTCAATTCCGGGTGGGATAGACATGGTCGGGACGGGATATAAGGAGCTTCAAGTTTGGAAGATCTAAGATTGCTCCCGCAGCTTTTTTTTTTTTCTTTTTTTTAAAACGTTAGAGAATAGAGAATGCTGTCCTGTCCTTTTCGTCTCGTCTCGAACCGCAACAGGATGACACAAAAGAAAAAAGAAAGAGTTGTGAGATGGCAAACACGTCTTCCGCCCCAGCTACATTTAGGATTTCCATCCGTCTGGGGGCGGAGGGGACGCGTGGGGGCCAAGGTGTGAGCCAGTATGGACTGACCATGTGCGTTACCCGGTATGAGTCTGGGATATTCTGCCGCTGATGACAACGACTGACGAATCCTCTTGCTCCGCGAGTAAGATGCGATTACAAGGGGTCCTATTTTAACCTCGCTATAGAGCCATGTGCATACGTAGGAGCGCTTATTCGTGGTAACGCTGAGACAAGACCGAGGACGTAAGCCACTGAAATGCTACGGTATGCTGACAGGTTCCATCTTGAAAGCTCCCACACCAGCAGCACAGTGGACAAAGGAACGACATGGATGTGTCTGCTTACTACTTTTTTTTTCCCCGCTCGACAGGAGTGCAGAATCCACAGTCGGCCAAATGACGAGATAATGCATGTATGGCTGGCTGCCAACGGCGGATGGGTGGCAAAGCCGAAAGACTAAGAGAATAGGCGCCCCAATTGCGGGATATCTCGAGGTAGCAAAATAGCGAAACTCTGCAGAGTACGGAGTACATCGTCATTACCTATGACACGCTATCTAGATTCAGCCCCTCCCGAGAGAGACAGGGGGGGTTGGGGGTAAGGTGGCGTCACAAACGCCGCCCCCAGCAGGTCATTCATTCAGCTTGGCCAGCACAGCGACTTCATTTCAGGGCATCCGGCCACTTGTGCAATCAAGACCAATTCACCAGCGCAGTCTCGTCGCCTCTCAGTCCGGTATACTGGATCGTGGCCGCCCACAAAATGGCCCTTTTTTTCGGGTCTCTTGCCTCAACCGACATCTCAATAGGGATCTCGCCGTTTAGATACATTTCCTTAGGTCTCTCGCCAAGGACTGGGTTGGAGTCCAGTGCGGCAGCGAGGATGTCGCCAGATGACTTTTTAGCAGTGCGAAAAGTACCATTGGGCCACAGCCAGGTGAAAATCACTGCCAACCAGGCCATAACATTCGCAAACGCACGAATCGCGATGGCGCCTCGCCTGGTAATGCCCGTCCCGACATTCCCCGGATCAACGCCGAGGATTGAGATGTTGTGCAGCGCTTCGTCGGCATTGAGACGGCGCTGGAGCTCCGGTCTATTCATGGGCAAGCGTCACACCGGTTAGCTAAGAGGAGTATAATGAAAGGGGGGTTGGTCTCGAGATAGGAAGCAGAGGAGCCCTGGGGGGGACCGGGGGGAGGCGGGAGTACATCATCATTGCCTGGCAAAGCTTCGCGGCGCCATATCGGCGGTAGCCTCCTTTGTAGGAGGAATCTTCTTCTGGGGTACTCCAGGTGCCTCGAGCAATTGGCTCTGCGCTGTCGTGGAAGATGGTCTTCCATTTTTCCTCGACGTACTGTGCCCCAGCATCATTGCGCGGGTCGGCCGTGCTGGGCAGGTTGAGAGTCGACGTTAGCCAATCTTGACGGTAAGAGATGGATCTTGTGCTGCGCCAACTTACTCGTGTGCCGAACTTGCCGTCACGACAATTCGCCCGACCTGGCGATCCATGCTCTGCAGTAGCAGAAGCGCCAGTAGCCAGTGACCAAGGTACGTGGCAGCGAAGCTTGTGTCGAAGCCGTCCTCAGTCCACGTCTGCTCCTCGAACTCGCAAAAACCTGCATTGAGGATGAGCGCGCGGATGGGCGGCATCTCGCCGGCGGCCACGCGACGGTTGATGGTTTTGGCTACGTCGCGCACCTGGTCCAGTCGCGACGTATCCATCGACAGCAAATCGTGGGACAGAGTGTCTATCTTGGAGCGTAAAGTCGTCGCTGACGAGGTGTCTCGAACAGTGCACACAGCGTGGAAGTTGCTCAACTCGGGCCGCGTTGCCATGCGGTCCATAACGGCGGCTCCGAGTCCGCCGTTGGCGCCCGTGAGGACAATGGTGCCCTTTTTCGCGCTCGCCATGATGACGCGACGCGGTAGACAATTCAGAGTCGTTGAAGGAGAAAACGAAGGCGCGAAGGTGTTTGCGTCGAGGAGGAGCAAATAGTGTTTCGACGACTTTCCAATGCCGTAGTCGGTTGGCTGGCAATTGATTGATTGATTGATTGTTGAGCCCTCCTTTCCTCGTGCCTTTGACCCTTCCTTTAGGCGTCCGCCAGCATTAGCTCGTGCTTCGACAATGTGATCGTCTGCGTGCCGTACCGTGCGGCTTAGCACTAAGCACAAGAACCACACCGGCTCGCCCCATGGCGCTCTCCGCCGCTAGTTAGTTAGTTAGGGCGTTGCAATCGGGGTGGATCTTGCTGACGTGCATCTGTCTAGCCTAATCTCCAGGGGCTGCGCCTCGTCCAAGGTGTGCAGGCTGACGTGGCATTAGCTCCGCGAGAGATAATGCCTCAGCGACCAAAAACACGATAAAACTCAACCGGAAAAATACATCAACTATTACATAGACGAGCGCAGCGGGGCCGGGGGTTTTGGGGCTGGCCCCCATAACATAATTAACGATGCTCTTATGCTATGGGGGCCAGCCCCCAAACGTCCAGCCTCGCTGCGCTCGTAGCTTTCCTCGCTCCATCTTGAACCGCACAAATCACGCTTTTTTTTTTTGGCTGCTCTCGCCAAGCGCCCGGCATAATTAAGAACTGGCTGAACTAGGGTAAACCTGTCATGTATTTGCTGCATCCTCTTCGCCCCCAGAGCCTACGGTTGGCGACGGCAGTTGGCATTTGCCGCCAGGCAAGCATTTTCCAGCGCTTTCAACGTTATCGGGTAGGCTACGGATCCAGCCCGCTTATTGACTGGTGCCGGGACCATGAAGGGAATTTTAAGTCTCCGGTTACCCTAAAAAACGAATTCGAAGGGCCGTGGGCCCCGTCCGCTACGCTATTGAAGGTCCCAGGGCCTCACAGCTTTGACACTCTTTCCTTCTCAATCAAGACCTGTGTTTCTCACTACTAGTGTGTATCTCAATATGGACTTCGTAAACTCTTCGCGCCAAGTCCCTCTGCATGCGTGTGCCCCGACCCTCATGCGTCTTCTTTGCTGCGTAGCTTTTGCTCTATGGGCTCTCTGGCGCTTCTGGAAGTTTACTATTCAGCCTATCCTCTACCCTGATGACCCCAAGGAGCTTCCGTATTGGATTCCATGTGAGCGCTGATGAAGCCCATAACCCCTCCCCCTCTTCAACGTGGAATTGCTGCCAACACGATGTCCTCGTAGTTATTGGACATGGATTTCGCTTTTTCAGAAGCGCTGATGCTCTTCTGGCCCATGCGTGGTAAGTTTTCTTCCATGAGTTGTCTCCCTCATCGGTCGTCTAATCACTCGAGGCAGTCTGCGTCTCGGGACCAGAGAACCCTTCTCCATCACCGTTTTTGGCAACACGCTCTACATCGTCACCGAACCGAAGGACACGGTTGAAGTGTATAAAAACCAAGACACCCTCTCATTTGACATTTTTATACAACATCTTTTCACCGGCAATGGATACAGCAAGGCCGCGCTCCAGGCCACGTACGCTGACCTTCCTACCGACAAGCCCGGCTTTCCCAACCCTCGTGGCGTCTCATTCGGGGTGTTCGTGCAGCAGATGAATATACATCAACTTTATGCGGGTGCCAACCTCTGCAGCCTCCAGCAAAACCTCTGTGTCTGGTTCAGTCGTGCGTTGGACGTACCTTCGCTCTTCCCCGCGGCTGTAGGTCACAGCCAGGCCAACCCCGAGGATTCTCTAGACCTACGACTCGGGGAGTGGTGCTCCGAGACCGTCGTACGCGTAGGTGAACTTGCGTACTTTGGTGACTCACTTCAAAAAGTCAACCCGAATCTGGCAACAGATTTCCTCGAGTTTGACGACCTCGGCTGGCAAGTGTTATATCAGTATCCGGCTCTGCTGAGTCGCAAGATGATTCGCGCACGCTCCAACATCTTGGCCAGTATGCGAGAATACCTGGATATTCCCCAGCACGAGAGAAAAGCCAGTGGGGCTGTTTGGCTCATCACGGCCATGGAAGATGAAGCTAGAGCCCTTGGTATTAAAAATGAAGACATTGCCGTGCTCCTGTTTAATATATATTGGGTGTAAGTGTCCCTAGCCCTTCTTGTTCTCTTGTTCCTTGTTCGACGCAAAAAAGTGGATTTTAACGGGTGAGAAACCAACAGCATAAGCACAAATACAAGAAAAATTGCCTTTTGGCTTCTTAGCAACCTTCTTCACGGCGAACCTCGGCTCATCGATGCGTTTCTTGTGGAGACGTCTCCAGCCTTTAAAGGGGGACAGTTGGTGAGTCCGTCGATTTTGTGGGAACACAGTCCTCTGCTCGAAAGTGTATGGCTCGAGTCTCTGAGATTATCCTCCAATGCCGCGTCTGTACGTCACGTTGACCACGACACAATGGTTGGCGGCAAGCGCATGCGCAAGGGCAATCGCGTCATGATTCCCTATCGCCTGCTGCATTTCGATACCGCCGTATACGGAGAAGATAGTCAATCGTTCCGACCCGACCGCTTTTCTGAGAAAGGGATGAGGACAAGTGGGCATGCATTGACACGCGGGCCGAGCTGGCGGCCGTTTGGTGGCGGCAAGACCTTGTGCACAGGACGACACGCCGCCAAACATGCAACGCTCATTTTTGTGGCCACATTCCTCAGAAGGTATCACGTTGAAATGGTCGGCAATCCGCCGCGGCCTGAAGCTGATCTAGGAAGACCGGTGCTGGGTATTTCGTCATGGAAAGATGGGCACGACTTCACAGTTCGGGTCTCGCCCAGGCGCTTGTAGAGTAGCATAGTGATGCAGAATTTAGTTGATTGCCTTAGTGTTCATTGATTTGCGTGCTAACTTCTAACTGAAAAACATGCCACCTTTCGTCGTATTCTATTCTTCCCTCATTCATTGCATTTACGCACCGACTTACGAGCTCTTAGCTTCATCATAACATCCTGTCTGGGTGCCAGCGCGGTTGTTACTTTTAAAGGTTCGCAGTTTACGGGACCCGCAAACTCAAAGTCATAATTTGTCAGCAGATGAACGAGCGAGCGCTTGAGAACGTCCGAGGCGTACCATCGCCCAGGGCTGTGTTGTCCGATTTCGGACCAGAGTCAGCCGGGAGTATATTTTTTTTAAGGGATTGTAGAAGCGTGCAAGTAAACAAATACGGTAAGGAAACGTACCAGGACTTGGTAGGCAGACCCCAAAAAGGGTATTGCGCATTCACGTCCGTAAACCTCCGGATGGGCTCACTAGAAGCAGAGTTGTCTGGCGTGTAGAAGCGATACGGGTCGAAGCGCCTCGGATCCGGGTAGTACTCGGCATCTCGCATGACGGCGCGTACCGGCAAAGCCACCAGATTTCCAGCCGGCACGTACGTGCCGTCAGAAAACGTGTACGGCTGCATTGTCTTCCGCTGGGCGACAACTAGATGATGCCCCCAAGATCAGTTGGTCATTTTTTCCATTCTCGCGTAAACAGACAAGAGAGAGGTGAATTCTGTCACAGGCTAACAACTCACGCGCGTCAGGAGGGTTAAGTCTGGCTGTCTCGCGCAGGAAACAGTCTAGCAGGCGCATGCTTTTGAGGAAGCTAGTCGAGTCTTGTCCTTCCGCTGCGGCAATCTCCTCACGGAGGCTTTCGACCAGGTCGGGATGCATGCAAAGATTGACAAGATTCCAGTAGAGAGCCTAAGCGCAATCAAATGGCTTAGTTCTATTCTTCTACTTCTTTTACATGCAAAAAGGTTTGAGGTGCTCTTCAATTACATACCATCGGCACGGACAACGAGACTGCGAACAGTAGCGCCGCAATAAGCTGCACCATGCGCCTGTGGCTTCGCTGGCGAGGTGTTCGCGAAGTTGTGATAACAAATTGCGTTACATCCACCTGCGAGCTCAAGACAACTTTAGCCTTGCAAGAGCTTGGGCGAAAATCGAGGTGAAAGGGATGAGGGGTCTCACGTAGTTTGCGGACATGTTGTTGGCGTGAGCCTCGGTCCGCGCTTCTACAAGCCTAGAAAGGTGTCTGTCTACGATGCTCATGGAGCCGAAGCCAGCCATCAGGAGGTTGCCGATAACCCTGAAACGCCCATCAGTCACCGGAAAAGGGAGAAGCAGGAGGTGTTGCGCTTACTTATTGACGAACTCTGGGAGGTACCTGCAGATCTCTGCCGTTAAGGCGCCGTGCCATGGATACTCGACGGCAGCCGCAGAGAACTCCTCATTCTGGGCTGCGACGCATCTGGATCAGCCATGCAATCACTGTTTCAGGGTTCTTGTTCTTCTATTCACCCACAGAGTTCGCTGCCGAAAAAGATCTCGTTGTTTACCTGCCCTATGACTGCCTTTGCCAGGTCGAACACGGGCAACGTGACTTCTGCAGCGCCTTGTATCTTGGACTCGAAGCCGCGGGCGACTGCCCTCTCGATTAAGGGGCTCATCACTCCCAGATTTTTCCGCAGGTGGACTTTGACAACTTGCATAGTAACGTACTCGTTGGGGTCGATGTCGTTGTGCTCGAATCCTAGCATCGTCGTCTTGTGTCGAAGTCGCTGCCCCAGTTTAGTTATTTGCATGAGTCGAAGCTTGCATCTTGCTCCAATTTGCGCTGGTTTTTTCTGTCGGATCTGGTTTGCCAACTCACCTCTTTCATGGCGTTGTGAAACGACATAATGCTTTCCGGACAACGAGCCACCTCAAGCAGATGCTTGGGGTTGGTGACGAGAACCTGGAATTGCGCAATGGCAGGAACAGCAAAGGCTTTTCCATTGCTCTTTAAAGATGAAGAAAATATTGTCAGAAATCGCCTTTATCGAGGCATGGCTGTGCCAAGAGTGACGGGAATATATACCTTACTATACAGGTCTTCGATCATGTCACTTCCGCGAATGACAAAATCCAAGGTAGAGCGCCATTTGCCCCAGAAGATATGATGTCCTTTTATCTCAATGTTTCTCTGCGACCACACACGCGCTCAGTTGTCATTCTTGCGCACGCACATTCTGCAGCGCACGGCGGACCAAAAGGGGGGGAACTTACAGGGCGACGGCAATATACGTAAATTGAATTCAAGCACGTCCATAGCAGCAAGGCGGCAAGCAGCCATTGCAACAGGTTGACCAATGTCACGGAGCCTTGGGCGACGATGTCAAGTAGCATAATTGAGGGCAAGTATAATATGGAGAGTGTGAGTAACCGAGGCTATTTAATGCGTCCTAATACCGGATTTTCCCTACACATACACACACCCAAAAAAAAAAAAAAAGAAA